>PVIH01008577.1:0-27747 GCA_004025045.1 Sigmodon hispidus
CCTTTGGAACCAAAGATAGTACTAGGACAGCCAGGGCCACACAGAGAAACCCTGTATTGAAAAATGGAAGGGGGACTGGAGAGATGGCTCAGCGGTTAAGAGCACCGTCTGCTCTTCCAGAGGACCCGGGTTCAATTCCCAGCACCCACATGGCAGCTAACAACTGTCTGTAGTTCCAGTTCCAGGCAAACACCAAGGCAAATAAATAAACAAATAAAGTTTAAAAAAAAAGAAAAAGAAAAACGGAAGGAAAAAAAATGCTTCTGAGCAAATGCTTTTAATTATTGTATGTAATACACAATCCCTCATTTCATAAACTGGGCTATGAACAATTGATTTTAGAACCTTCAAACAATAATATACTGCCCTGATCTTAATATCAATATGATGCATTTTGCTTTTCAAAGCTGTTGGACCGGTTGATCTTGTTTCATTCCAAAGCCCAGAATAAAAGGTTGCTAGGGCGGATACTTTATTCCAGGTGCAACCACTTACGAGGAATGCAGCCACAGGAAAACTGTGCACCCTCTCTGTACCTCAGTTTCTTGACTGAGTCAATTCCTAAATGAAAACAATAGTGTCTACATTGCTCAGTGAACTGTAACAGTTCCCATCAATGGAACTGCTGTTGCATCCTGGGGGCTTGCCAGGTTCTGTATCACAATAAAGTTGAGCTTCCTATCTGGAGAGGTTCCCCATTTCATTGTTAAGAATATTCCCAGTGCACTAGTCTGTTCTTTCCATTATCCCCACACACCCTGTGTTCTTTCTTGTACCTTCGGCCCCACTCAAGCTCTGCTGACTCTTCCCTTTATGGTCCTCCTCCCCACTAATAATTTCAAGTTTTCTTTCTTGTCTGTTAGATGAGAAACAAGATCCAGACCTAGCAATCATACCACCTTCTCTCTACCCCAGCGGACTCCTTGACCATGCTCTTTGTACTAAGAGCTTTACTTTGCTTGAGATCTGGGTTTAGGTGCCATGGAAATTAATAACTTAGATGATCCTTAAGTTTATGAGTTATTTTTTCCTGGCCACTGGCCATGCCACTAAAAACCAGAGAGCAAACCACAGTTTTAAAGCACACTGAGAAACACCAGGCTATACTAGCTAGAGCTCTTTCAGAGGAATAGGAAATTTTTGGGAAAGGTATGTACAAATGTTGTTAGTGAACGGATTCTGATTCATACAGAAAACAGCCTCTATTTTTTATTAGAGTTGAGATAGAAGCAGATAGTTTTCTAAAAAGTATATGGACATTTGAAAAACAAAAAATCCCACCTGCATAAAGCCATCACCACATCCTCACATCTAGAAAGCAAGTACCAACTGACATCAGTTTCTAAAATGCTTTTATTTTTGCTGGGATGGGAAGGGTGTAGATTCCTCAACAGAAGCCCCAAAGGCTAGCATCCGATACCTTCTTCCTCACCAACTGCAGAGGGCAAATCTAAGGAAAGGCCAGGGTCTCCTTCCCAGCAGATTTCCTGGCAGTGTTGGGTACAGAACAGCCTTGATGTTTTGAAAACAACCACACCCAAAACTATTTGTTAATACTCTTCAAGATGCTGAAGGTTTGGAACAAGGGGAAATGTGCCAATCATTCTCTAGACTCAGGACCCTTAGAGCTGAACTACTTCACAGACCTTCCTGTCCAGCCCTGGCAATGGGCCTAGATTATAATGACCCCTCTTTTCAAAACCACAAATCTCAAGTAATCTCTGTCATCTCTGAAGAGAGACTAGAAAGGCATCACAAGAAGAACAGACATGGCAATGCAGCCTTTCCATTTAACACAGGCAGCGCCCTCAGAAACAGACTGCTCATCTCAGGACCCAGGGAGAAGCAGCAGCAGAGCTTTCTGAGCCTGCTTCCAGGCTCTAGAAAAACCATCACGTGTTGCTTATGTTATCTCAGTTATGGGATGGGTCACCATTAAGTTAATACTTATAAATCAAAACTAACAAGTATTTAATTAGTACTAAGACTTTTCTCAGATACATAAAAACAGCTATGAATTTATATAAAAACAGGAAGAACAAGGAGACAGAAGTAGGCAAATCTCTGTGAGCCTGGCCTATAAAGCAAGTTCTAAGACAGTCAGGCTGTTACACAGAGAAACCCTGCTGATCGAGAAAGAGAGGGAGAGAGGGAGAGAGAGAGAGGGAGAGAGAGAGAGAGAGAGAGAGAGAGAGAAGTTAGACGGGAATGGCACACCTTTGATCTCAGCACTTGGGAGGTAGGTAGAGACAGGCAGATCTCTGAGTTTGAGATCAGCCTGATCCACAGAACAAGTTCCTAGACAGCCAGAGCCACACAGAGAAACCCTGTCTTGGAAAAAAAAAGAAAGAAAGAAAGAAAAAGAAGAAGGTGAAGAAAAGCCAGGCAGTGGCGGTGAACACCTTTAATCCCTGACCTTGGGAGGCAGAGATAGGTATCAAGACCAGCCTGGTCTACAGAGTGAGTGAGTTCCAGGACAGCCAGGGCTATGTAGAGAGACCTTGTCTCTAAAAAAAGGCAAAAACCAAAAATCAAAGACATATCCTGTTTATATTTTCAAACTAGTTAAGTTATGAAGACTTACATCCTGAAGCATGTGGCTGTCCACTGAGGGAGGAAGGTGGAACCATCAGTTTGGGTGGGAATCAAGCTGACAGCAAGAAGCCATTTCAAAGGGAACATGGAGCAAGTCAGCAAAAGAAGTCAGCTAGGATGGCGGTATCTCTGGCTTCCAGTGTGGACACAGCAACACAACTTAACAGGATCTCAGCTCCTCAGCAGCAAACTCCTTCCATGCCGAGACTAAACCATCAGCCACCACCACCTCCCCCCAGACTCCGAGGACTGCAGCCTTCTTCACATGCTTCTAAGAATGACTTAATCTAGCTATGTTAGTGGGCAAGGTGAAGGTCACATACACCTCTAGTTATAATGAGAAATAAACTCTGCATCCTGAGCAATCAGAAATACCTTCTCCTACTTTTTCTTTTCTTTTCTTTTCTTTTTTAATAGCCTCTCCATTAAAGTCCTCCTGCCAGTGGGGAGCAAGGCAGAGTTTTAACCTGGGCCAAAAGGTTGTGATATTCCTCCACTGCCTGTGAGTGTGCTACTGGATTTAGCACCAGGTGTTGAAAAAGATTGACAGGCTCAGCATTCCGAAATGTCTTAGGGATCGGTATGGTCAGGGGCAGGAAGGTGTTACCAATGAGGAAATGATGGAGAGACCTTTGTTGGAGGCCTCGACCTAAGAACCAGAGGAGGTCCTGGAGCCTTTGAGAGAGCATGCTGTGCTGCCAGTCCGTTAGAGGCAGTCGGAGCAACAGGTGCATAAGGGCTGTTTTGAAGTGGTAGGAGGTGAGGATGGGACGGGACGCTCCCGGGGGTAACATCTGGTGGTTCCGAAGACTCAAGATGATCTGCAGGCACTTGAGGTGGCAGGTGTTCTCAGGGGCAAAGCGCCCCACCAGCTTCAGAAACAAGTGCTCACAAGCTGCAAAGGACTCAGGCCAGTCCACACTGGTGAGCTGTTCTCGATCGGGGGCCTGACTCATCAGGTAGACCAAGGTGTCTTCCCGCTGCACCCCAAGAATCAAACTGATTGATAGAAAGCGGCCTGAGCGGTAATCCAACCTGAGCTTGCAGGAGGTGGTAGATGGTGGGAGGGTAAGCTTAAAGTCATATTTGTGAGCCACTAGGGCCCAGGCATTGCCCACCATGTTGCGGAACCACTGTACCGTCTTACACACATCCAGGTGAGAGCCAGTGCAGAGAGCTGCCTTGATGGAGCTAGAACACTTGCTCAAGATGGCTGAGTGGTCCCTGTGGTGGTGCACCAGACACAGCACATCCCCCAGGAGCTTCTCCTGTTTACACATGCATTCAGAGTCCACCTTCACAGAGCCACAACGACGGCCCAGGGCCGGATCTCTCATTTCCAAGACAAACGTAGTGCCCTGTGGAGGAACAATGGGCACCAGGACATCAAATTTCTGTGTCTCATGAAGGGTCCCCCATTTTTCAAAGGCAGCTCCAATGCCCAGGCAATCCTCCAACTGTGGGTGAGCCTCCCGGCGGCTGAGCACTCGACAGGCTTCAATGAGATCATCCACAAAGCTCTCCACAAACTCACAGGTGCAGGGCAGGTCACGGATGGCATTTTGGATATAATGTTTATAAAAGGATTCCAGGGCTTCCTGGGAGGGAAAATCAGAGAGCCAGGTGTAAGAGGTGACAGGCACAATACGGATTTCTTCCTCTTCCTCCTCGCTGCTGGAGTCAAAGGCTGGCTCATGCTGCATGTTCTGACGCAGGAGCTCAAAGATGAGAAAAAGGCAAAAGAGGCCTGCATTCCACAGGTTTCCCAGCATCCAGCCCAGAGGACCCCCAGCTTGGTCGTTGGCCTGGAACGGCCATCCCATGTCTTTCTTCCCCAGCACTAACTGATCACTGGAAGTATCTCCTCTCCAGAAGTTCTCTGCTTTCTGCTTCTGCTCAGCTGCTCGCTTTCTCTCTTCAAACTCGGTTTCTAACTGCCGCATCTCCTCGCTCATCCGTTTCTCCAGCTGCCGACTCCTGGCTAGTGTGTCCAGGTCCATCCGGTCACTGACCATCAGGGGGTGGTGAACAACATACATCACTGCCAAGAACAGCAGGCTTATCACAGCCATGGAGGCCTCTGCATCTGGAGAAGTAGGAGGGTGGGGATCAGTGGTGACTTTCTGGGCACATCTGTTCTCCAGCACGTAGTCCCCAGAGTCCTGGTACCTCAAATCCTGGATGCCAACTACTCAAGAGGAACAGAAAGCGCATAGCGCTGGGTTTGGACAGAGCCGAAGAGGTTTGGGGACAGGAAGTGGAGACTGGGGGTTACATCGAGTCAACTGCTTTCCTCCCACATACTGTGAGTGGTATTTAGGCTGCCAGAGGCTGGACATGAGACTGTTTTTATTCTAGTATAATATAGGGAGAGAGACCCATACAGTGGGGTGGCCTCACCCGACTCATCAGTCCAACTCGGGCACCAGGTATGCCCTGCCAGTCCCAGAGGCTCCTCTCTTCCACAAGCACAAAACACAGAATCTGTCTGGGCAGTACCTTCCCCATCCTTGGGGAGCTAGCCTCAGTCCCCAGCTGCAGCAACCCACTTCCTCTGTGACTTCACAACCCAACCTGTGTCATTAGACCATTTAGCCTAACACTGTGTCCTGCAGGAGCCAGACAGGCACCGTGCTACCAACTTCTTGGTACTGCAGTGAGGTTCTGAGGCAGGCTAGCAGATGGCCATGAGTCCAGCTGCACTTCTCAGCCCCGGAAAGTACCTGCAGAACTGAGTGGCCAAGACCCAACGGACAGACAATAGCAGAGATTCTCTGGCCCTCCCACCAAACCACTGAAGCCTGAAACTTCCGGCCTTCACCCCAGTAATTCACCAGCTACAGGGCTTCCGAAGTCAAGAAGGGCAGTGCACCTTGGACATCGAGTTCAGGTGAAGAGCTCCCCTTCCTTTGGAGCCCTGTTCAAAAATGCCCAGGGCCGGGGGCTCTGCCTCAAAGTGGAGGCCTCTCTACCATTAGTCCCTTCCCCAAATTCCACACCCAGTGCATTCTCACCCATCTCTCCTGACTCAATTAAAGACCCACACTAAGGGTTTGTTTGGGATTAGGGGCCACTTTACTCACCGTCTCTGTTAAGAGCAAAAGAGCATTCTTAAAGACACAGCGCGGCCTGGGCCCCCCTGCCTTCTTCGGGGCCAGCACGGTGCTCCCACTTCATCGCCAGCACCAGCTACAGGAGCGGTCCTGGTGTGCTCTTTCTGGGTACAGACCATGTCTCCGACAGTCCAAAGTCTGCCGGCTGTGGACTGCAGCGACAACCACGCGGGTGCCGGTCCTGGAGAACTCCAGCAACCCACAACCGTTCCCGCCTCAGGGGTTCCGCCCCGGCAGGCTCCACCCCTTGCTTAAAGCCACGAGGCGGGGCAGGAGCCAGAGGCTCAGCGAGAGCCGAGGCCCTCCCTCCCTAAAGATGCACACCGTTTGTCCCCAAGTCAGTCTCCCTTGGTTTTGAGGGACAGCAGAGCATCTGGGAATACCCTCTCACAGCTGCTCTGTCTCCATTCCGTGGCCCAAAGCTGAGGTGCCTGCTGCCACCCTCACCGAGGTCCTTCCTGGACAATGTATACTTAAAGAGAATCTGGGTGGAAAGATGAAGACAGAATAGGAACTGACTGGGAAAAGCCATTCTTGCATCCCACTGGCTCCATGCAAAGCGAAAAGAAGACTCATGGGTAGAGTGCCTGCTACTCAAGCATGAAAATGTGAGTTTGGGTTCCTAGGCATACACCTAACCCTAACCGCAAAGTTGAAAGGACAGAGCTAGGCAGGCTCCCTGAGTTTAAGTGGCCAGTGAGTATACCGTTTTATTAAGAGACCCTGTCTCTTGCTAGCCAGTGGCTCACACCTTTAATCCCAGCAATTGGGAGGCAAAAGCAGGCAGATCTCTTGAGTTCAAGTCCATGTCCAGCCTGGCGTTCCAGAACAGCTAGGCTACACAGAGAAACCTTATCTCAAAAAAGAAAAAAAAAAAGAAAAAAGAAAAAAAAGAAAAGGAAAGAATGAAAGAAAAGAAAAGAAAAAGAACTCTAAGCCTTCAGGCAGCTCTGCTGATCATACATCATATTAAAGAGAACTTCATAAAGTATGAAGGCTAGTATGTAATGCATAGATATATACAGCAGAACACCAATACACAGAAAATAAATATGGAGAGATGGCTCAACTGTAAAGGGCACTTGCTTTTCCAGAGGACACTCTTTTGGTTCCCAGCATCCACAAGTGGCTCATAACCATCTGTAACTCCAGTTCCAGGAAATCCAACAATCTGACACCCTCTTCTATCTCTGTGGACTCTAGGTATAGGATGGTCATCCATACAAGCAGGCAAAAATAAGCAACTTTTAAAAGAAAATCACTCTCAAAAAAAGGGAGATGCCAACAAGTTATAGAAATATTATCCCACTTAAAGATCACACTTCCAGGCTGGAGAGATGGCTCAGAGGTTAAGAACACCAATTGTTCTTCCAGAGGTCCTGAGTTCAATTCCCAGCCACCACATGGTGGTTCACAACTACCTATCTTGAGATCTGGTGCCCTCTTGTGGCACATGCGCATAGTGAAGGCAGAATGTTGTATGTATAATAAAAAATATTTAATAAATAAATATCTTTTTTAAAAGATCACACTTGAATCGACAGAAAACTCAGTATCAGAGAACATCTTTGGATTTGTTTGTTTATATTTTGTTTTTTCTTTTGGTTTTGTTTCCCAATTTGTTTTGTTTTAGAGACAGGGTATCACTATATAGCTCTGGCTGGGCTGGAACACAGACCCACCTGCCACTGCCTCCCAAGTACTGAAGTTAAAGGCATATGTTACCATACCTACCTCCACGCTATAGTTCTATATTTATTGGCTTATTTATTTATTTTTGAAACAAGGTTTCTGTGTTGCCCTGGCTGTCCTGGAACTTGCTCTGTAGACCAGGTTGGCCTCAAATCCACAGAGATCTGTCAGTCTCTGCCTCCTAAGTGCTGGGATTAAAGGCATTGCACCAACATCGCTCAGCTCTATTTTTACTCATGTGTATGAGCATTTTGCCTGTGTGTATGTATGTATGTATGCATGTATGTATGTATGCATGTATGTATGCATGCATGTATGTATGTATGCATGTATGCATGTATGTATGGTGCCTGGTGCCCAAGAAGGTCAGAAGATCCCTTGGAACTAGTACTGGAAACTAAACTCAGGTCCTCTGCAGAAGCTCTTAACCACTGAGCCATCTCTCCAGCCCCCTCCAACCTGCATTTTGTTAACTTAGGAGTGGGAAAAAGAAAAAAACCCTCCAAAGTTCATGCTGATTGGTGATTTTATACAAATGACAAGTGAAAATAAGCTGTAACATAACTCATTTTAACAAGTCAACTCTAGCACTTTAAGTATTTACCCTTGCTAAGAAAAGAAATATGGTAGATTTTCTGTGAAATACATTTATCTGTATCCTTTAAAAACTTATATTGTAAACCAGACATCATGCACAGGAATATAAACCTAAAATTTTAGGAGAGCTGAGGCTAGGGATAAGTTCAAGGCCAGTCTGGGCCACTCGGGAGACCCTGCAAAGGTTGGACAGGTGTTGGGAGCACAGAGGTCCTGGTACTCACAGACAAGCACTAGAGAAACCAGGAATGTTAAACACACAGGGCTGTCTCTTCGGTGGAAGAGATGTGTAAATGATTTCTACCCAGAAGGCTGGGAATGGGGGTGGCTAACAGCCCAGGGGATCCTTGTTCTTGCTGGTCAGGAGCTCCCAAAGGTCCCAGAACCAGGACCAGAGGCGGCTAGTAGTCTAGATGAGCTCTGTGCTGTCTGTATGATCACACCAGATCCTCCCCTAGGCCCTTGTGATAACAGATACAGCCTATCTTTAGAACTCATCTTCATGGAAGAAGTGGCATGTACTTGTACTTTGTGAAGAGTGCTGATGCCATTGTGCCTCCTTGTACACACAGGACTGTGTTATACCAGAAAACCTTCCCCCCCCCCAGATTCTACCATACTTTCATATGGCTAAAATAAACTGCCCAATGTCAGAATTTAGAAGAAGTTTGAACCAACACCAGGTACTGAGTCATGTTGAATCAAATTTCCTTCTGGTCTCAAGTGAATCCTTATTTTGCTGCTGGTGGTGTTTGTAAAGACTCCCCACCCCGCCACACACACACATACTGGGAAGATGACATAGTTGGTAAAAAGTGCTTGTTGTACTTAAGGTCAAATCCCAGTACCTTCCTAAAACGTCAGACACATTAGGAAGTCTGTAATCCCATTGCTCATTCAGGAAAATGGGAAACAGAAACAGTCTCTGAATGCATAGGGCCAGCTAGCCTGGTGAGCACAGCACAAAAATAACAAAGAGATCCTGTCTCAAACCAAGGCAGAATGTGAGGACACAATCCAGAGTGTCCTCTGACCTCCACAGCCTTGTAGCGATTGGCACATCCAAAATGCACAAGTGCACTCACCAGATGAAAGTTAGGAAGTAACCAGGCATGGTGATGCACAAAAAGGGAGGAGGAGGAGGAGGAGGAGGAGGAAGAGGGGAGGAAAAGGAGGAGAAATTTATGAAATGATCATTATAAACAGTTATAAACAACACAGAAGGCCTGGAGAGATGGCTCCAAGGTCAAGACCACAGATTACTCTTCCAAAGGACCTGGGTTCAATTCCCAGCACCCACATGGCAGATCACAACTGTCTATAACTTCAGTTCCAGGGAACCCAACATTCTCACACAGAGATACATGCAGGCAAAACTCTTTTTTTTTTTTTAAAGCTACTGCACAGGAACCCAAGTAGATACCAACATAATTGCCTGGGTTCTGCCTATTTGCCACCCAAGACTTCACCTTGTTTAAAACCTCTCACCTTTTGGTGACAATAGTTGCTTTAAGAATCAGCATTGAGAGAAACATCAAGAAACAATCACTTCAAAGGTGATTTATTTTCAGTTTTCCTTGTTCTCTGTCAAAAGATTATTGGTCTACTTCAGTTGCTTTTTTTTAACAGAATGATTTTTTTATTTTATCTTATGTGAATTGGTGTTTTGCCTGCATGTATAACTGTGTAAGGGTGTTAAATCTTGGAATTACAGACAGTTGTTAGCTGCCATGTGGATGCTGGGAATTGAACTCAGGTCCTCCGGAAGAACAGTGAGTGCTCTTAACCACTGAGCCATCTCTCCAGCCCCGCTTGTTGCCTTTTATACATGAGATTAGACTTATAATTAAAAATTAGATGTTATATATAATCTGGAGTAATTTAGGAAAAATTTCAAGATCTTAAAAAACCCCGCCCAAACTCAGTAAGACCTGTCATACAATGAGCTAAAACACATTGTAACTAAAAATATATGAGAAGCAGCAAAAGGTTTAGGTAGGTGAATTTACAAAGGGATGAAAATGCATGTTGTTTAAAGACTTGGGCTATTTGTTGTAGTATTTAGCAACAGATACCTTGTGGTAAGAATCTGTTGTGTCAACAGTGAACTTTATAAACTCTTGTGGAGTTGAAAACCATCAGACTTGCACATTTTTCTTAGAAGAGGAAGCTGAGGGGGCTGGAGGGATGGCTCAGCAGTTGAGGGCACTTGCTGCTCTGGGAAAGGACTAGAATTTTCTTACCAGCATCCACTCTGTGGCTCCCAATCAGCTATAACTCCATTTCCAGGGGGCCTGACACCCCTTCTGAATCCATGAGCAACACACACACACACACACACACACACACATCCATCCAAGCAAAACATTCATATGCATAAAAAACAAATCTAAAATAAGTAAACTGTATTAACTTACCATCATACAACATTTTAATGTCTCAGTAGTTTTACTCTTGTGTGTCTATGTATGTAAATATGGGGATTGAATACAGGACTTTATTCCTGCTCAGTGAGCACAACAGTGAACCTCACCCAGTGTTGTGGTGGTGGTGTTTTTACAGTTCTTCTTTTTTTAAAATTCACAACTGAGAAAATAAATGTTTCCAACAAACACTTTTGTAAATTATCTTTTGTTGTAGAATTGATACTTTTTTGTTTGTTTGAAACTGTAGCCTCTACTGTCTGAGTCCTCTAGGTAGGGTAAGCTAGCCTTGAACTTGTCATCTTCCTGCCTCTGCTTCTGCCTCTCAAAGGCCGGCACCACCATGCCTTGCCAGATTTGATACACTGCGGGGAGGAGCAGGTTCTACATAAGGTTTCTTTGTGTAGTCCTGGCTATCCTGGAACTACATCTGTAGCCGAGGCTGGCCTCTGCCTCTCGAGTGCTGGGATTAAGTGCACTACCACTGCCCTGCTTAGACTTGATACTTTCTAATGAAAACCAATAAAGCACAGAGTAAAATGCTGTATGCAGGTTAAATTTATATATGGTGATGTCACTTTCAATGCTCACTTTTGACTTGTAATATCAAGCTGCTAAATGCACTTGCTGAATTGTGAAAAGTAAGCATAAGTACGTCAATTTGCAGCAGATGCTGTTTGAGCTCAAGCCTCAGTCCCACCAGGATGCATCAGACATGGCTAAATTAGACAGAATAACCCTGCATTCTAAGCTTTACTTTGCACTGCAACTGTGGGGATTCCATCTGACCTTAAATTGGGAGCATTTAATCTGTAATGTAATAACATATTAAAAATCAGTATATAAAAGGAATTATACAGTGCTGAGCATGGTGGTACATATACATATATATCTTTAATCCCCGCACTTGGGAGGCAGAAGCAGGCAGATCTCTGAGTTTGAGGCTAACTTGGTCTGCAATGGGAGTTCAAGGACAGTCTGGGCTACATAAAAATACCCTCTATCTCAAAAAAACAAAACAAAACTAAAATATACTTTCCCAATGGAAATCATGTACTTAAGGACTGATATCAGTTTTGGCAGTACTTATGTTTATGGAAATGCTTGTCATAAAAATGAATAAAATCTCATTAACATAAATGTTTGCAATCAATTTAGATGGTAGGAGTGAGCAGAAATCCTTAAAATAAACCACATCTGCTCTGATGATGCTAAAAGGATAAATGACCAGACTGAACTTAGGGATTTCAAAAAGTTAGGATGTTGAAGAGCCAGAGCCAAATCACTGTGGGCTATTTTTAGTTTCCTTAAATGATATTCATTTCTCATCCCTGTATCTGACCTAACATCCTTTTGACTATCAAACCCTTTAAAAAGTATTCTTAATAGACCACAAGTTTCTACCAATGAAAAAAGCTAAAACTTGTAAAAGAATGATATCACCTTAGGACTCCCCAAGACCAAGCTCTCAGCAGAAAGGAGACTTATTTACCCAAGATGGACAGAGGGCAGAGAATAAGAGACAAAGACAGGAGACAGAGGAGGAGAGAGAAAGGAACAAGGGAGAGACAGGGAAGGGGTATTTGTCCTGGAGTGGGACAACGTGACTGCTTCTGGATAGAGAGGAGATGTGGCCCTAGACAAATGGTGGTTTATAAAGGGAAAAGGAAAAACTCTGTGTATAGGATGAGGTGTTTGATTTTGCTTGGACATGCTAATTAAGGCAGTCAAAGGAGGCTTTTGATTGCTGGACTTCAATACTTTGATTGATGGATCTTGGTATTCAACTTTAGGAGGAGGAAGTGGCCAAATAAGGAAATAGACCTTGGTGGCTAGTTTTAGGAAAGTAATCTAACAGTTTTGCAAAGTAGAGGGGAAGGAGGAGAAGGGCAAAGCCTTCCAGAGCCATGTTTGCCATACGTGAGCTGGCTAGGGTCCCCTCAGTCAGCACATAACAGGGACCTAGACCTTAGCACAACTGACTCCATAATGGAAGTACTATTTAAATTAAAATTCAGCACATAGACAGCACCATCTGCCAAAACTAAAAGGCCTAATTCATCAAAGTCCATAGTTCTGGGTAAGTCTCTAAATGTACTAACCTTGCTTTTTGGCTTCTGTCGTTCCACTTCTGGCTGACTGTTCTTGTTAACTGAACTTGGTTTTGTGTATAAAAGCTCACCTCACCCTGAGAAAGGTTCAGGGCTACACTGGGATCCTGAACACCCAGTGTAGCTGCTGACTAATAAAGACTTTCTGTTGACTTAATCCATGTCTGAGCTGTTGTCTCTGGTAGATTCTTCACAACAACACAGCATGTGAGACACATAGCAGAGTCTCCCCAGCTTACTGTAGCCCATCTGCCTGTGGTCCCCATCAGGGTGTTTAGTTAATGCCTTGCTGCATGAGTTTGTTTGTTCTGTGACTAATAAAAATCTCATATAGCAAGTCAGAGAGTGCAACATGACTTTGGGGACAACTTAAATATATGTTTGCAGGTCACATTTACTCATTTTACACCCAATAAAATAACTTGCTCAGAGGTAGGAGAGATGGCTCAGTAGTTAAGAGCACTATCTACTCTTACAAAGGATCCAAGTTGGGTTTCCAGTATTCACATGGCTGCTCAGACCATCTGTAACTAAGTCCATTCCAGGGAGTTCGGATACACTGTTCTGTCTTCCCCAGGCACCACATGTACATACATGCAAGCAAAACTATACATAAAATATAATTGAATAAAACATTTCAAATTAAATATCTCCTGATGAGGAGGTGGAAGCAGTCAGATCTCTGAACTCAAGGTCAGTCTAGTCTACAAAGTGAGTTCCAAGGCAACCAGGACTACACAGAGAAAGTCTGTCTTTAAAAATTAAATAATTAAATACCTCTTCCTCTCTTTGAGGTAAGAGCATTGTGAGAGTTTGGACGTCTGAATATCAGGTCCCAAGGAAAGTGCACTTTCAACAGGAAAGTCATCCAGGTTAGCACCAGGTACTACAAGCATGGGACCCTCTGTGGCCATCCATTCATGATACTCCATTGGTTGGATGTTGGTGAGTTCTTCCTAGGGCTTGGGGGTTTCTCTTAGTTTAATTAGAAGGCCACTGATTTATCCTGAGCGGGTTGTTTGAATGTGATATTTTGTTTTCAGTTTTTTTTTTTAAAACCAGAGCATTCTATTGTTTGGAACCTGTTTTTTTTTTCCCTTCAAATAATTTTGTTTGCTTTAAAAAATAAACTTATTTACCAGCACTCAGATCCTTTTTCCTGCCACTTATTTAGTGCCTAATTCTGAATTTTTCTATGAACTCTCCTGATTATTGCAGCCTTACCAATTTTAGTTTAGGAATTCTATGAGCAAATGATCACAAAGACATGAAAGACATATTGTGCCCTCAGCCCATTAGACCATAGGTATCATAGAGAACATTGCAGGAAGTGTAATGCCCTCACAGGAAAACCAAAAACTATATGGTATGTCCTGGTTGGAAAGCACCTTACTAACTCAGCCAAGAAAATACTAATGAAGGTTGGTTACTCAACCATCCCATGCTGTAAATGTGTAGGACCAGCCAGAGACACAGTAAGAGGAAGTGACTTCCAGATGAGAGCTAGGGAGCTGTTCCAATGAGCAGCACAGAAATTCCATCTAAAACACAAATCCCATTATTAGTATAGGGAAGTTTTTTTTTTTTAAGGTGAAAATGGTAATTTAAGGGAGGAATGATGTGGGATGTCTTTCCGAACGCTGTGAACATGCTTTACTATTGGTTAATAAAGGAACTGTTTTGGCCAATGGCAAGCATCTTAGAAGCCTAAAGGGGAAGGAGGGCGGAGTCAGACAGAGATGCTTTAAGCTGCCGCCTGAGGAAGCAAGATGTAATGGAACACGAGCCACAGAGGCAAAACATAGATTAATAAAAATGGATTGAGTAAAGTTGAAAGAGCTACCAAGTAATGAGCCTGAGCCATAAGCCAAACTGTTTGTAATTAATATAAGCCTTTGCATGATTATTCGGGGTAAGGGGTAGCAGAACTGTGGGTACAAACATTGGGGCTAAGCCAGAACGGATGGATCAGAAACTTATTACTACAGAGGAGTGCCTATTTGAAGAAAACCTTCCATTTGATACTCCAGCTGTTGGACAATTATGATTAGTAAAGTTACAAGTACTTGGGGAAATGGGAAAATGTAACTAGAGGTCACTTGGTTTTATAGGTCACCCGATGGAGAGCATTTGATATATCTGTTTTTTAAAAGATTAATCTGTTCTATTTTATGTGTATGTGTGTATGCCTAAATGCATATATGTGCACCAGATGTGTGAAGGTGTCTATGGAGAGGACACTGGATCCCCTTGAACTGGAGTGCAGAAGCAGCCAAAAGACTCCTTATGTGAGTGTTGGGGATCAAACCTAGGGCTTCTGCAAGAGTAGCGGCTGATTTTAACCACCAAGCCTTCTCTCCAATCCCATATCTGATTTTTTTTTTTGCATATTATAAGCTAGAAGACCTGGAACAGGAATAGAACTAAAAATTAGAAAAACCTAGTTTAATTTAAATTTTAAAATGTTTAAGAATAGAAGTGATGAACTTTCTAATTTACAAAAAATAAAAAATTGAGATCAGAGAGATGACACAGTGGTTACAATCTCTTATTCTTCACCTGGCAGCTCACAACTGTCTTTAACTCCAGGTCAGGGGACCTGATATCCTCTTCTGACCTGTAGTGGCATCAGGCACTCGGTAAGAGCACATCCATTACCCAGGCAGAACACTCATACACAAAATAGCAATAACAAATCTTTTTTATTATTTTATGTGAATTGGTGTTTTGCCTGCATGTATAACTGTGTAAAGGTGTCAGATCTTGGAATTAGAGACAGTTGTTAGCTGTCATGTGGATGCTGGGAATCAAACTCAGGTCCTCTGGAAGAACAGTCAGTGCTCTTAACCGCTGAGCCATCTCTCCAGCCCAGCAATAATAAATCTTTAGAAAAACAAAATTTGGAAACAAAAAGTTAAACAGATATCAAAAGTAGAAAATTAACAAAAAGGCCTTAGAGTTTGTATCAGGAGGAATATAAATATAAATATAAATATAAATATAAATATAAGCCTCTCATTAGTCTTCCCTTGAATCAGTGTTTCCCAGGCAAAACTTTCCTTCTTTCTTATTTACAAACAACAAAATTCTACATTGGAGAGAAGGATTATTATTGTGCATTTTAAGTGGAAACCCCAAGGGAGAAGACACTATGGAAATCCCATGAGGAGGGTAGAAAAACAGACTGACTGGCTGAGAGTGAAGAATTCCAGCACAATTGACATTTTTGCTGATTGTTGCCTATTGACACAACATTCATTTTAGACAATCTAATATCTATTTGTACTGTGTGAATATATGTGAACATGCATGCGCCACGGGGCTTTTATGGATGTGAGAGGACAACCTGAGGGAGTCTGCTCTCTCTCTTCCACCGAGTGGGTCCTGGGGTTGACTCAGGAGTCTTGGTCCTCTGAGTCATCTCACCAGCCCCACACTACTACTTTCTTAGAGAAATGTTTCAAACAAAAATGTTAAACAGAAATGAAGCATGCTTCGGGCCTAAGTGTAAATGACTTTCTTCCTTGCCAAGGTATAGCCTGAAATTTCCTAGGATTCTCATGAGAACCCTTATTTGTGATAAAAGACACATCTTCAACCCTTGTGCAATCCTTGTGAATCCATGTTTTTAACTTATCAGATCTCAATCCTAACCAAGGCACCTCTGCAGCCACCTGGTAATTTTATTTATCAGAAAAGATGGAGAGGGGGCTGGAGAGATGGCTCAGAGGTTAAGAGCACTGACTGTTCTTCCAGAGGACCTGAGCTCAATTCTCAGCAACTGCATGGTGGCTCACAACCATCTGTGATGACATCTGGTACCCTCTTCTGTATACATAATAAAGTAAATCTAAAAAAAAAAAAAAGAAAGAAAGAAAAGATGGAGAAAAAAAGCTTAGCAAGCTGTGGAGATTTTACTTACAATCCAACGTGATTGTATTTACAGCTGTTTCTAAGACACTGAAGTCCAGCTCTGTGTTGAGAAGCCCACATCTATGCTTGTGTTTGTCCTGTCCTTTCTCAAAGTATTACTATCCGTGCTTACACCTATTTTGAGATCTTTCTTTTGAGAGCTCCAGTACTGTTTCATATTGGCTCATCCTCAAGTTATTTTCTATAGGAAAGTCAAGAACACTCAAGTAGTGAGTTCCAAAGAGATTCATCTCCTCAGGTTGCTGAGGTGACATAGGAAATTCTGTCACCAGCCTGTGCCCATTTACTGCTGATCTCTTTCATGGAGACCATGAAGAAACAGTTGGTGAATTTCTTTGACTTGTGATTGGATGTCCCACTGTACTATTTTTGACACCTTTATACATATCTACAATATACTGTGGTCATATTTACTCTTCCACTATGAGTAATTGTGATCATATTCACCACTACCCTGCCATCAGGAAGGGGAACATTGTCTCAACTTAGCCTATAATTTTGTTTTTCTAAAGCACACTGGTTGAATTAGGGTTCCTAGAATGAGCATGGCTGGCTCATTTACTGGAGCATGAGCAGCTTGTCAGTGCTACACCACTGAAGGAAATGGCACCTGCTGACAACTTTTGTGGAAACCACGAAGAGAAGGCTGTTGATGCTGATGAGTTTTCCTGACAGTTGCTGCTTGTTCTGCTTGGGTTTGAACGTTACCTTGATTTCTTTTCTTTTTTTTTCTGGCCCCAAGCCCATGTAATGCTTAATGAGAGGTACTGGTCCACAAGACAGTAACCCTCATGGAGTCACACATCCCCAGTTCCTGCTACAGATGGGACAGTACATGGATCACTGGCTGTTTTCATAAAAAACAGCCCACTGGCTTCTTGTCTCTACGATAGCTGTCCTCGGCCCCTTTAAGGCAAACACTCTCTAGAGACACATGGGGGACACCTTTTAAAGAAGTACTTCCTGGATACAAAACACGAATGTGTGCCTCCTTCTGCTCCACTCCTCCTCTTGATTTAGGGACAATCCTGTTAGCTCTAACTACTTTATTCCTTGAATTGCTGCCTATGAAGCTAGCCTCTTCAGGAGCTGAGAACTCTGCTGACCTCTTTCTCAAGGATGAATTACAAGCCTCCTTCATAGTCTCAGACATTCTCTGGTAAAATACAGACACTATTGTACAAATCTCTTTCTCTTAAAGATTTGTTTATTATTTTGGTTTTTTTGAGACAGAGCTTCTCTTTGTAGACTTGGTTATCCTGGAACTCACTCTGTAGATCAGGCTGGCCACAAACTCACAGAGATCTGCCCCCTTCTATTCCTGAGTGTTAGGGTTAAAGGCACAAGCCACCACCATCTAGTTGAGATTTATTTTTATTTTTATTTTTTTAAACTTTTTCACAACTGAGATTTTATTGGTTGAGGAGCAGAGTACACAGACATTTCAATTCTTAACACATGTATTGTGTTCACGTACCTGAGACACATGTTGTTTCTCCTTAAACTTATTCCAGTGATATTCCACCCTTAAAGTTGGCCAAGTTTTCCCTAAGACTTCACATAATAATGAAATGTTCACAATTCTCAATTCCACTGACTCACAATTTTATGCCACATACAGTACATACTCAAAATTTCAATCTTTCACAGCACATTATCACAATTGTTAGGAAAATGGACCGCCATGACCAGAGACATCTGACAGGGCAAGGGCCAAGGAGTGGTTCTTTTGGAAACAGTTCTACTAGAAACACGAGACTAGATCTTAACTGAAAATATTCCAGACACAAACGCATGACCGAGACTCCAAATTACCATTTAGTATGCTTTGTGTTGTAGGATATAAAACTAGCCCTCTCTACGGAATGTTATGGTGACCCCCGAGACAGTCGCAGCCTCTCCTGATTCAGTATCCTGCTATTTTCTGGTTGTACCAAAAAATAAACAACCCACAAGTGACTTAACCTCTTAAAAAATCATTTACACTTAAAAAATGGGATGAGGTGGGACTTCCCCACCTTTTAAAAATGCTTCTAGAGCTACTAAAAAACTTGCATTTACAAAATAGTTGATAAAAAATATTCCTCTGGATTGTACAATAAGGGAGGCGGGGATACTGACAGACATGATGGATGGTTAGTCGGACTTGGTTTTCTTCTCTTCTACTTCAGAGGCTGGACTCTGGTTTTCAGCCTCTCCATTCTCTGCGGGCATATCTGCAGTCTGCTGGTCAGCCACTCCAGCCTGTTTGCCCTTCGCTCCTCTCTTCCCTTTTGTCTGCACTTTTTTGTCTGCAGATTTATCCTTTCCCGCGGCGGCCTTTTTCGGCTTCGCATCCACCTTGGCTGGGGCGGGCTTGGCTGACAGCCTCGCAGAGCGTCATTTGGGCTCCGCCTTCGCCGCTCCACCCGGGGTAACCTACCTCTTGGGCATCGTGGTGAGAGGTGCGTGAGACACCGAACCTGTCACATGTCAGGGACCAAGACCCTGGCTTGAGCCTCTAGGCCTCTAGCTAAAGGCTACCATGGGAACTTGCTGAGAAACCAACCACTGAGCCAGCACGACCCTGAGAAAAGTAGATGTTCTCCCAAAGTAAAATAGATGTTCTGGTTTGCTTAACAGTAACTAAGAAGTAACTATAAAGAATAGAATAACAGGAACATTCTGTGGCTAGGTTACTTAGCAGCCCTCTAAAGTGACTCTAAAGAATAGAATAAGAAGAACATTCTACAGTTAGGTTACCTGGCAACCCTCCCCTAAAACAAGACCAGTCACCTTACCAATGTCCTGCTTCCCCAGCCAGCTTCCTGCAGGTGTTTGATGACTACCCCCTCCCCATATTCTGCTTTGGAACTATATAAGCATGTATAGAATCGTAATAAAACTGCAGCTCGATCAGATTCCCGTTTGACCTGCTGCCTTCCTTTGCGTCTCCCTTCCCTTCATTCTCTCTCGTAGGTGGTCTCCCATGTTGAAGTCCCTCGGGTCCAGGCAGTCACGGAGATGCACTGCCTAGCAGATACTAGACGAACTGCTGCAACCCGCTGCGGGGGCGGTGGGAGAACCGAGATTTATTTTTATTTCATGTGTATGAGTGTTTTGCCTACCTGTTTGCCTGTGTACCATGTTCATACATTACCCATGGAGGATTAAAGACAGTGTTGAATCCCATAGAACTAGTTACAAAGTGTTGTGAGTCACCATGTGAGTTCTGAAAATTAAGCTCTGTTCCCCTGCAAGAGCAACAAGTGCTCTTAACCACTGAGCCATCTCTCCAGTCCCATATTTTTTAAAATTTTAAATCATTTATAGCACAGTTGTTTTCCATTGCCTATAGTTTTCCTTACTTTACACTTTTATGTCAAAAAAATTCTCTTCCTGATAAGAAGCCATGCTGTCATCAATACATGGTGGCAGAACGCCATCTACACATGACAGATCTCAGCCACACAAGTTACTGCTTACTTAGGAGAATGAGAGGGGATATTTGTGATGGCTGGGGCTCTATCGTACTCTACATTATATGAGTACTTTCATATTGCATATTGTAGAAAAGACTCTTGCATTTATACATTTAAGTAGCTCAGCATGTACACACTACTAACCATGTTTGTTCTGAGTTAATCAGGAACCCAGACGGCATACCAGGAGCATGCATGTCACTGTGACCTTCAGAGCATGTGGTTCACATCCATGCTGCATGGAGGAAAACAGTAACAGGAGAAAATAAGAAAATAAGTGGCAACAGGATGACTCTCAAAGCCAAGGCCGACCACCTGGTCAGAGGGACAAGAATAAGCTTGGGAGTGACTGCTTGGTTTTCACTCAGTAAAGTTTGCTGGCTGGAGATTAGATGTAAGGCAGAGTTTGGGGGTGTTAATTCATTGCATTCTCAGATATCTGACACTCTAAATAAAGCCCTATTTTTTTATTTAAATTTGTTCACTCTGTGTGTGTGTGTGTTGCCTGTTCATCTGTACACAACCTAAATACCTAATGCCCTCAGGAATCAGAAGAGGGCATCAGATCCTTGACAATAAAGTTTCAGATGGTTGTGAGTCACACATTGAGTTTGGGGTATCAAATCCAAGTCTATATCTCCATTCTCACAAAACCCATTTTAAAGACTCAGTCCCCATCTTTGCTCAGCGGCACTTGTGAAACCAGGCAATGCAAACTCTGATATCTCATTTTCATGTTTTCTTCTAAATGTAAGAGCTAAACTATGTGGGAAACTAACTATGTGTAAAATAATTACTGAGTTCCCTATAAAGACGAAAGGCTACAAAAGCCATCTCTGCTAGAGGGAGACCTTACACATTTGCATGAAAAGTTTTTAAAAATCACAACTAGGGCCAGCAAGATGGCAAGATATTTGCTGCCTGATGATCTGAGTTCAATCCCTAGAACCTACAAAGTGAAAGAAAAAAACTTATACCTGCAAGTTTTCTTCTGATCTCTATGCAGGTATTGTGGCCTGTGGGACATATGCATACACACACAAACACATGCACAAGCACACACACACACACACACACACACACACACACACACACACGAAGGCAAGCAGACATACTCGCATACCCCTCATAAATGCACACATACAAGGAAACACACATGCACCCATGCATACATACACTAATAAGTAAAAATGTAATTTTTTTGTTTTGTTTTTTTGAGACAGGGTTTCTCTATGTAGCCCTGGCTGTTCTGGATCTTGATTTATAGACTTGGTTGGCCTCAAACTCACAGATAACTACTTGGCTCTGCTCCTTAAGTGCTAGGATTAAAGGTGTCCACCACCACTGCCTGGCAAAAATGTAACTTTTTAAAGACAAAAATATTATAGGTAAAAGAATTCAAGCTTAGTTCTAGATTTTCCACAGTGGCTTCCTAAGAGTCAGGTAACTAATGAACAAGGTGACATCAGTTTACAAATGACACCACATCACAGTGCACCATTTCTCCTCACAAGGGCTAGAAAGAATAGCTTCAAACCCCAAAGAGTGAAAGCACATGAGTTTGACTTCCAGTAAGCAGTAGTTAACTCCTCAAGGATGTCACTCCCAGCTGTTTTCATTCAGCTCTTCTGTACACAGGGCTGCTACTAGCTGAACATTTGCAATGCTGTTTTGTAAAACATAAGGAAAGCTATTTCAGATGTGCAGATCTGGCAGTGGAAATAGAAATAGAAGTGATGTCTGTCCAGCGGCAGGAATTTCTCAGAGATAAACATGCAAAAGAGCTATTTGCAAACTTCTTATCAAATATGTGGAAGAAGAGTCTTAGCTAGTTTCTGATTGAGCACACTGTTAGAAATTTTGCTTCTCCCATGATTTCTTATTAAAAAGACTGAAATTAAGAATCATAAATACTGAACATTAGAATAAAAAGTATTAGCCCAAGTCCCACCTGTATTAAGCACAAGTCTGTGAATGAACCTTGAAATTCAGAGATCTGTGCATAGTCCTTAGACTGTGTTTGGCAATTTTTGCATTGTGCTAACAGATCACATTTGTTTTATATATATATATATATATATATATATATATATATATATATATGTTCACTGTAACTTTGTTTTATATTAGTATCTAAGGATATGGTCAGTTGATGATTTTTGTATTTAAGATAATGTATTAAAAAACAAAACAAAACAAATGACATCATATCAAAGAGGTCCTTTCAGCCTGGATAGAAAGGACTCCTTCAGGTATCTAATCATCTGTTCTGTAAAACTGCAAGATCTAGGGGCTGGAGAGATGGCTCAGAGGTTAAGAGCACTGACTTCCACTGCTGTTCTTTCAGAGGACCTGAGTTCAATTCCCAGCAAAACCACATGGTGGCTCACAACCATCTATGATGAGGTCTGGTGCCCTCTTCTGCAAAACTGTATGCATAATAAATAAATAAATCTTTAAAAAAAAAAAAAAAAAAAAAAAAAAAACTGCAAGATCTAACTCTTAGATTTATATTTCTCAATTCAAGCTCATGCACACTTAGGGGGACATATCCAAATGGGCACCAGAACAGCTGGGCGATACTCATCTTTAACCACAGCAATGACTGAGTGCCATACTAACTGAACTCAAACCATTCTCATAATATTTATATATCTCTGTGCTGTGGAATAATCCTCTCATATTGTCATTATAATTGGTTTAGTAAAATACTGATTGGCCAATAGACAGGCAGGTGGTATAGGTGAGGTGACCAAATAAAGGATGATGGGAAGGATAAGGGTGAGTCTGGAGTCCCCAACCAGACACAGAGGGAGCAGATGAATGTGCCATGCTAATAAAGGTAAAGCATAAGTAGAAATATGGGTTAATTTAAATGTAAGAGTTAGCTAGTTACAAACCAGAGCTATAGACAGAGCATTTATGTTAATATTCAGCCTATGAGTCAGTTATTTGGAACCAGGCAGTCAGGACAGGAAACATCTGTTTACATATTTCTTCCTATATTTTTCAAAGCCCTTTATATTTAGATATTTTAAAAATTTTCTAAGATAATAGGGGTAATGTTGGCTCATGAGACTTTATTTTTGGTTTTTCAAGACACTTTCTCTGTGTAACAGCTCTAGCTGTACTGGAACTAGTTCTGTAGATTAGGCTGGCTTGTAACTCACAGAAATCTGCCTGCTTCTGCCTCTAGAGTGCTGGGATTAAAGGTATCTTCCTGGAAAATAATACTAATCTTAATTTTAGAGAAACTACACAGGATGATGTTGTCTTTCATTAACCATGCTTTTGTTGTAAGTACTTGCTTACCTAGGCATCCTTTCGTTAAACCAACTCTCCCCGCTTAAGAATAATAAAAAATAGGGCAAGAGAGATGGCTTTGCAGTTAAAAAGCACTTGTGGAATACTCAGGTTAAAATCCCATGACCCACATGGCAGGGACTCTGGTGCTCTTTTCTGACTGCCACAGGTATGCGGTGTCCATACATACATGGCAGGAAAGCCCCCATACAACATAAACTATGAGTAAATATTTTAAAATTATTTTAAAAAGCAAAGGTATTACAAAAAGGGATTTTTTTAATATTATACTGTAAGGAGTTTCGGGCCTTAACCCTGCAGTACGTATACGTGCTAGGAACTATAGTCCGTAGGAGCGTGTGTTTCGTCGGTAAATGGAACCCTTGACCCGGATGTACTATCGTTTGCAAACTCCGCCCACAAACCGCACATAGTCACAGGAAAGGATCACCTTTAGCGTGCGTCCCGGAAGCGGAAGGAGGTCCTTGTCTTTTCTCTGTCCCCAACGTTTGTCCCGCGTCGTTCCTGTTGTGCCGGAGCGGTTTGTTGAGGCGGTTCGCAGCGTGTGGAAGAGTGGAACCTTGAGTTCCGAGAACATCGGCAGCCATGGCGGATGTGACTGCCCGCAGTCTGCAGTACGAGTACAAGGCGGTGCGTGAAGTCTCGGAGGAGGGTTGCGGGCGAGGGAGGCCGTGGATAGCCACAAACACGAAGGGGAAATCAGATAGGGGTGAAGCCTGGATTAAAGCACCACGGAATAACCTCAGTGGAGCTTGGGGCCCGTGAGGATTCGGATTTTTTTCCCCCAGCGCTAAACTCGTCCCTGCTACTCGTTATCCCCAATCTGCTCATCACTTTACCTAAACGTGAGTTCCTATGACAGTGTTAGGAACGTTTATCGTTCACTTTACCAGACGGTCCAGTGCTTGTGCATACCGTTATATCATACTACTTCTTCGTAAGGGGATTATTCTTTTATTCTAGTATTTTCCCATCTTCTTGTGTCACTGCGATAACGGGAGTCGAAACTATTTATATATAAAAGTTTTGATGAAGTCTGATCTTTTCAGAACTCAAATCTTGTGCTCCAAGCTGACCGCTCTCTCATTGACCGGACCCGCCGGGATGAACCGACAGGAGAGGTTCTGTCCCTGGTTGGGAAATTGGAAGGAACCCGTATGGGAGATAAGGCTCAACGGACCAAACCACAGATGCAGGAGGAAAGACGGGCTAAGTAGGTATCAATGGGATGTTACTATTTTTCTTTTAATCGAAAGCATATCTTTAACATTTGAGCAGTAGTTTTGTTGAAGTTCCTGTGGAAGATCAGTATCGTTCGCACAACACAGTGAAAACATATTCAAGGTTTAAAGCTTTTTTGGATTTGGGTGCAATGAAGTGGAACAAAGATGCTAATTTTCTGCAAGCTTTTTTTTTTTTTTTTGGTGGTGGTTTTAAGACAGGGTTTCTTTGTGTAACAGTTTTGGTTTTCCTGGAACTCACTTTGTAGACCAGGCTGGCCTCAAACTTAGGCAGGTGTCACTACTGCCTAGCTTTCAAGCTATTTTTTTTTTTTAAAGATCTGTTTTAATTGTGTGCATATGTGTGTATTTGTGTGGTTATGTGCTTATGCATGGAAATGCCTGTGGAGTCCAGAAGATGGTTTGTGATCCCCTGGACCTGGAGTTTCAGGCAGTTGTGAGCTACCCAGTGTGGGGGCTGAGAACTGAACTCTGTTCCTCTTCAGAAACAGTATTGCTCCTAACTACTTGAGCTTCTCTCCAGGCCTACCACTAACATTTTGAAGACCCTTGTTATCCTCTTGTCTCGGGATCCAGCCTCACAGCTCTGTTCCTGACTCCCTCCTGCGTGCCCACTTCCTGATGCTTCTGTTGTCTCTCCTTGTTATCTTGCTAGATTCATTTGAAAAGTTACATATTCTCTAACTGCCTTCCTTCTCCTTCCACTTTCTGTGAAGTCTTCCTAGTCCCCAGGCCCTGTTTAGTTTGAGTGGCTATAATTAAGAAGACTTGTTGAAATTTGAGAGAATTATGATATTTGAGAAGAAACAGTGTTCCGTGGCCCTTCACTTTTCAGAATCTGATTTCTTTTCTAGTTATTTATTGGGAGTCACTCGAAGTAGATTCCCCCGGAGCCTAGCTTCTCTGACTAGTAAAAGGTTTTTTTTTTTTTTTTTTTTTTTAAAAAAAAAAAACAAAAAAACAACCGGTTGAAATGCCATTATATAATTTCCTGAGGATAAAGAAATGCTTCTTCAAATGATTAAGACCAAGTAGGAATTGTTTATTTTGATTCATGTTTCTACTTGCATATATTAGATGTACGAAAAGGAAACTTGTTTGTGAATGGAAAGTTCTCCCATTCACCATCATCTCATGTGTCTATTAGGAGAAGGAAGCGTGATGAGGACCGCCACGACATCAACAAAATGAAAGGTTATACACTGCTGTCAGAGGGCATTGATGAAATGGTGGGCATCATCTATAAGCCCAAAACTAAGGAGACTCGGGAGACCTATGAAGTGCTACTCAGCTTCATCCAGGCTGCTCTTGGAGACCAGGTGAGGCTGGAGCCAGAGGATGAGACCTTGTGTTTGGAAAGAGAAAGGGTGATGTCGTTAGGATTTTGGTTAAATTATTAGTTACATATATTTATTTTGTACGTGTGCCACTGAGTGCATGTAGAAGTCAGGACAGCTTTCAGAGTTGATCCTCTCTTTACTCTGTGTGAGACTCAGAGATCAAACTTAAATTGTTGCACTTGGTGGAAAGTACCCTTACTTGAGGAGCCATTTTGCTAATCTAACCAGAAGAATCTTAGTCTGGATTTTCCCAGCAGGGAGTGGAGGGCAATATCATTTAATACTTCCTGAGCACTTAGTGTATACAAAACAGAATGTTAACTAAGACTATGTACTATTAACATTTACTTTCAACTTTATAGAAGAGAGACACGATATACCTAAGTCAAAGAGATAGCATTTGTCAGTCAGAACGTGAATCCAAGTGGTCCCTATTGGATTTGCCCTGAACTATTGCACTCTTTGATTACTTGGGAGCCTTTTTGAGTTCGATAGTGAGGTGAGGAATAGGGGGTTTTTGATCAAAGAATAGTGAAAGTGTGGCAGGATGGAGGAGACTGCTGAGGGATGTGCGGCAAGCTGTTGTGGAAGTTTGTTCTGCTTTTGAAGATCACCTGCCTTCCTAGTGCCTCTACCCTTACTCTGGGGACTGACTCCAGTATCTCATGAATTTATGCACATGTGGTACCACTGTCCTAAATCCTCAGCAGTTCCCTATAGTCTTTTTTGTTTTGTTTTCAAGACAGGGCTTCTCTGTGTATCCTTGGCTGTCTTGGAACTTACTCTGTAGACCTGGCTGGCCCCAAACCTCCTGAATTCTGGGATTAAAAGTGTGTGTCACCAGTGCCTGGTGGCTGTCTTTTTAAATTTATTTTTTTTTCTGTGAGACAAGGTCTCATGTAGCTCAAGCTGACCTTAAACTCATTGTGTATTCAAGAATGACCCAAGTGCTAGAATTACAGGCATATGCTACTGTATGTTGATGAATGTGGGCAAAGCCTGGGGTGCTGCAGATTTTCTTTTCTTTTTGTTTAAGTGCTCTTAACTTGTGAGCCACCTCTCCAGCTCCTGTAGTTTTGAAGATATATGCTTCTTACTTCCTTTTGTCATAAATCTGCTCAGTGTCTACATATTATCATAATAAATGTCGTTTGTATTTTTTTCTTCAGCCTCGTGATATCCTTTGTGGGGCAGCTGATGAAGTTCTGGCTGTCCTAAAAAATGAAAAGCTTCGAGATAAGGAGAGAAGAAGGGAGATTGACCTGCTACTGGGTCAGACAGATGATACCAGATACCATGTGCTAGTGAACTTGGGCAAAAAGATCACAGACTATGGTGGAGACAAGGAGATTCAGAATATGGGTACCTGCACCCTTTGTGTCCTGATCATTGTTTATAGTTGTTGGCCTTTCTTAATGATCACTCATCATTACTGTTAACATTTCAGAATAGCATTGTTTTTATAACCTATTTTATGTCGCTTGAAGGTGGGGGGGAGAGAGACAGAGAGAGAGAGAGAGATAGACAGACAGACAGACACACACTGGAATTCCTTAATTCCAGCAGCCATTTCTTGGTTTTGGTTGTGAGCCTTAGTGTCTAATGGCTGAGCTATCCCTTCAGCCCTGGTAGTTATTTCTTGTTCTGAGACTAATTGTGTAGAATGTGGGAAGAGCAGAGTTGATGAACCAGAGAAGGGCAGAACCCAGGTTGGAGGCCTTGGTGTTGGCTTTTATATTGTTTAAGTCTTTTTCCCACCTGAGAATAAGCAAACCAGGCAGTTTGTGAAATGGACTCAGGTGTCTCTACTAATCACTGTCCTTCTTTTGTAATTTCTTATCACCTCAGATGACAACATTGATGAGACTTACGGTGTGAATGTGCAGTTTGAGTCTGATGAGGAGGTGAGTGATTAAT
>PVIH01008577.1:27847-89726 GCA_004025045.1 Sigmodon hispidus
TTTTTTTTTTTTTTTTTTTTTTTTTTTTTTTTTTTTTTTTTTTTTGTTAATAAAGTCCTCCAGAGTATCTTTTATTTCATTTACCTCCTGTTTACAATTTAATTTAATTTAATTTAAATTGTTACTCCAGCTAGTTTGGTCAGTGGCTTACATTATCACCTTGTCCTGTTTCCTTGCCATAATCTGTACTAGAATCAGGCTCAGAGGTTCAGGACTCAACAAACAATAAATGTCATCACATCTGGCCTTCCTTGAACTCCAGAGCCTCCCACCCAGGAAAAAACTGTATTTCTAGTCACTATTTCAAAAACCAGACCCACTCAATAACATGAAAAAAAATTCCTCACATATATTTAAAGTGTTGGCCACAGTCACACAGTTTTTCAAATACCTGGCATTTATCTTTTCCCTATCTCTAAAATTCTGTTCTTGTTCACATTGTCTTTTTGGTTGGTACACACTCCACAATGTGAGTATATGCAGTGGTGAGCAATCTACTTTCCTGTGTATACATCTTCAGAGTTCTTCTGTTAGCCAGTAATCTTAGTTTGAAATCATGTGTGTTTCAGAAAGGACATATGATCCAGGTGTTTGCCATTATGGCAGCTAAGGTGAGAGGCAAAAAGAGGGCAGACACATCCAACAAACTCATTCATTCCTAGTGGTCATTCCTCTAATGTTCTGGAATATGGGTGATTCTGCTTTCAGTACCAGGTTGGTTTCACCCCAAAGCCATTGTTCTAACCACAGAGCTGACTGAGACTGATAGACAGACAGGGTATGTATCACACGGACCAGTTGTACATCTGTATTGAGATTGGGGTTGTCTCCTTAGGAAGGTGATGAAGATGTGTATGGGGAAGTCCGAGAAGAAGCTTCTGATGATGACATGGAAGGGGATGAGGCTGTTGTGCGCTGTACTCTCTCAGCTAATGTAAGTACAGTCCTGCTGTAAGTCAGCTTGCTAGGCAAGTGCTCCACTACGGACAGATTCTCATCTTCTTCATCTTCGGTTGGTTGGAGTTTTGTTGTTTTGAAACAGAACCTTGCCCTGCAGCCTAGGCTCAGACTTTTGATATGTCTTGTTTTCAAGTGTGGGATTATAGGCATGTTTGTGCCTGCCTTCCAGATTTCCTTTTCATGAATATATATATATGTATATATATATATATATATATATATATATATTTGATATATGGAAAACACTGCAATGACAGCAATATTAGATTAGTTTTGTTTTTTTGTTGTCCTGGGGGTTGAACTTACTGTCTTGTGCATGGTGAGTGCTCTAGCACTGAGTTACATAGCTCCAGATTTTAAAGAAACATACTTTTTTTTTTTAATTTGAGAAAGGGCCTCACTAAATTGCCCAGGCTGTGCTTAACACCATACAGCCCATTCAGGCCTGTGCCACTAGGGTTTTGTTTGTTTTGTGTGTATGTGTGTGTGTTTTCTGAGATAGAGCTTGAAGGACAGCTCAGACTGATCTGGAGTTTGGAATCTCCTGCATCAGCCTCAGTTCTGGGATTACAGATGTTCCACCATGCCTGGTTTGAGCCTTAAACATTTAGCATTTTGATTTTCTTAGGATTTTAGTCAGTTATTACTCTTTACAAATATGTTGCTTAATGAAATCTTAATATGGTGTGCTCCTGAATTCAGTGTGATAGCACTATTTCCTTTGGAAAGGCCTTACTTAGAAGGTAGTCTGTGAGATGACAGGTAACTGTTGCAGTGTGATGAAGAGACCTAGTAAACCATCTGCTTGCTTTCCTCTTTAGCTTGTAGCCTCAGGAGAACTGATGAGTTCAAAGAAAAAGGATTTACACCCTCGGGATATTGATGCTTTCTGGCTGCAGCGACAGCTCAGCCGTTTCTATGATGATGCCATTGTATCCCAGAAGAAGGCAGATGAAGTGTTGGAGATTCTGAAGGTATGGCAAAGATAATATTTTTATTCCATGAGTCTTGTCAGAAAGGGTCAGTGTTTAGAAAGTCGCTATGCTTATCACAGTACCACTAGTGCAGGGCCACCAATGCAGGGACAGTGTTTGAAGTAGCAGATGGCTGTGTTTGTTCTTACTGGTGGTGTTATTTCTTTCTCCAGACAGCAAGTGATGACCGAGAATGTGAGAACCAACTGGTTCTGCTCCTTGGTTTTAACACTTTTGACTTCATTAAAGTGTTGCGGCAGCACAGGATGATGAGTGAGTAGACTGTGCACTTTTATTGTTTGCTGTGTGTGTGTGTTTTCGATTGTGACTGGGTTGTGTATGTGTGGGGGGGTTGGGTTGTCCATCTGTCCACACAATTCAGTTGTGAATGGATTATGTTGCTTCTTTGACTTTGGCATTTAATTATCTTTTTTGCTCAGAAATAAAAGGTGATTTTATTTTATTTTATTCTCTCTTTTCCACTTTCTGTTCCTGTGGTGTTGGGCAGTTTTATACTGTACCTTGTTGGCCAGCGCGCAGAGTGAAGCTGAAAAGGAAAGGATTATGGGAAAGATGGAAGCTGACCCAGAGCTTTCCAAGTTCCTCTATCAGCTCCATGAGACTGAGAAGGAAGACCTTATCAGAGTGAGGACTGGTTTTTTTCTTTCTCATTCCTCTTTCAGTGTCTGAGGTAATAAAGTTCTCTGGAGTATGTCAGGGTACAGGTAGAGTCAGCACCCTGGTGGTTATGGTTGTTGCACTGTCTTCACCTAGCACCATGGGGACCTGTTTATTACAGTCCAGGACAGGAACATGCTTATTATAGAACACCATACTTCCATGCCTTAGGTATAGCCTTGGTGGTTAATTGTGACTGTCTACTTCTGACATCCTGTTTAGAGCGTTGTCTCTTCATTGTCTTTGTGCCCCCCCCCCCCATTTTTCTTTTACAAATTCTGGCAGGTCTCAAAATAAAGTGATATCTTTGGGTTAGCACTTGTTAGTGAACCCTAACCCATAGGGACTAAAAGAGACCAGAACCCAGGAGAGTGATGATCTTGGTGCCTTTCCTCTTTCCCTCCTTCAGGAAGAAAGGTCCCGGAGAGAGAGAGTCCGTCAGTCCCGAATGGACACCGATCTAGAGACCATGGATTTGGACCAGGGTGGAGAGGTGAGTGCTGGGCTGTCCCAGGCTGTGGTGGGTGGGAAGCTTATCTGCTCACTGTTACTGTTCCCTGTTTCCAGGCTCTGGCTCCACGGCAGGTTCTGGATTTGGAGGACCTTGTTTTTACACAAGGGAGCCACTTCATGGCCAACAAGCGCTGCCAGCTTCCTGATGGATCCTTCCGACGCCAGCGTAAAGGCTATGAAGAGGTGCATGTGCCAGCCCTGAAGCCCAAGCCCTTCGGCTCAGAAGAGGTGAGTGAACTGCTCTTCTGAGCTTTGTGTTTTGGCCTCTTCTAGTTTGGCTTTGACTAAAGTGTCACCTTACCTCAAGAATAATTTGTTCTAGAGGTAGAAACTCTCCTAGAATTTCCTCATTCTGACACAAGGAAGCAATAGTGATCTCTCTGGACAGGGTCATAATGGAGAATTATGAACAGTGATTGCCAGAGAATAAGATTATGGAAATCACAAAATGGTATCATAGTAATCTTATAAGAATGGTAATTTTAGGGGGCTGGAGAGATGGCTCAGAGGTTAAGAGCACTGACTGTTCTTCCAGAGGTCCTGAGTTCAACTCTCAACATCCACATGGGGCTCACAACCATCTATAATGAGATCTGGTACCCTCTTCTGTACACTGTATACATATTAAATAAATACTAAAAAATGGTAATTTTATAAGAAATCTTACAAAAATGGATCGTCTGTTGAAGGATGCCATGACATTTCTTCTTCTAGCAACTGCTCCCTGTGGAGAAGCTGCCAAAGTATGCCCAGGCAGGATTTGAGGGCTTCAAAACACTGAACCGGATCCAAAGTAAACTCTACCGTGCTGCCCTGGAGACAGATGAGAATCTGCTGCTGTGTGCTCCTACTGTAAGAATTGCTCTGCATGCTTTTTCTGTTCTCGAATATTTTGGTGGCAAGTTGACTCTTAATCTTTACACCAGGCTTTATTCTTTATGGTTCTTTGAGTCTAGGTCTCACCATGTAGCCCTGGCTGTCATAGAACTCACTATTTAAACAGGCTGTCCATAAACTCACAGAGATCTGCCTGCCTATGCCTCTGCCTCTCAAGTACTGGGATTAAAGGGCTGGTATGCCAAGCCTGGTTATTCTCTATTCTGTTATGGAAGAAAGACATGGAGCAATCTAGTGTCAGTTCTCTCTCTGTTTTGGTGCTAGCCCATGGAAGTTGGGGCAGTAGCCCTAAGCAGATGAACAGACTTTGTCTCTGACCTGCCTCTAGGGTGCTGGGAAGACCAATGTGGCCCTGATGTGTATGCTCCGAGAGATAGGGAAACATATCAACATGGATGGCACTATCAATGTGGATGACTTCAAGATCATCTACATAGCTCCTATGCGGTCCTTGGTGCAGGAGATGGTGGGCAGTTTTGGAAAGGTAAGTCACAACTTCTCTAGAAGATACTCGGTACAGATGTCCATGAAGTGAGTAAGGGCCTGTGTATTACTGTTTTTTTTTGTTAGGGAATCTGGGTTTTTTGTTTGTTTGGTTTTTGGTTTATATTTTTTTCTTTCTTTCTTTCTTTTTTTTTTTTCTTTTTCCTATTTTCACGGTAGAACTTGACTTGAGTAATTTCTGAAACAAAAATAGCTTGGCCTCTCTTACATGGACTCCATCTTTCTTTGATCATCTCCATAGTGGTTTAGGAGTCATTGCATCTTAAAGTATTTCTGGCACACAAATATGGTTGATGGCTTATGGGTTGTTACTCCAGTTCCACTTACTTGTGTGTGCTCCATTTTCCTGCTTCGTATAGGGCTAGAGATCCTTTGCCTCATCTACATGAGTAGAACTGAACTTGTTTAAATAATATTTGTTTATCTTTCCCCATTCACTGGATACCTAACTTCTCCTATTCCCCAGCACAGAACCTGCTGTCAGGCTTCTTCAAGCACCATCTACCAGACTTTGCACACACTGGCCAAGTTGCCTGCCACTGAACTGCTCCAGTCTCCTCATTGTTATTGCTGATGATCCTTTTTTCCCCTAGCGCCTGGCCACCTATGGTATCACTGTTGCTGAGCTGACTGGAGATCACCAGCTATGCAAGGAAGAAATCAGCGCCACACAGATCATCGTCTGCACCCCTGAGAAGTGGGACATCATCACACGCAAAGGCGGGGAACGTACCTATACCCAGCTGGTGCGGCTCATTGTCTTGGTGAGTGGGGAGAATAGGGAGAAAGAAAGACCAACGATGGTCAGGGAGTGTTTGCTGCTCTCCTTGGCCAAGTGAACCGGGGTGAGCAGGGCCTAAAAATGGGGTAGACTAAAGGCTCATGCAATAACCTTATTCAGAGCATCAGGCAATTTGTACTGAGGGTTAAGAACATTCCCAAGAGTAAGGTGTTCAGTCACAAGGACAAGCCACACATGGCAAAAACAGGTAAAGTAAACTGACTCCACCCACTTTACCTGGGAGGAGCCCGACAAAGATCCCGAGAACAATTCTGAGGTCACAGAATTGTTTTCTCTCCAAATGGCTTCATTATTGGACTGTGTTCTGACAGGGGAGGATTTGCTGTGTTTCCCAGTTCTGGTTCTCAAGGCCTTTCTGTATGCACTTTTCTTCGTAAGAGCCATTGAGAGCTTTACTGTCACCATTAATGCAGAATCTGCATGTCCCAGAAGCTTCCCTCCCAGTCAGTGCATGATGTTTGCCACCATCAACATCGTGTTTGTTTGTTTGTTTTTTTCCTTAGAACTCACCATAGAATCTGAAATATTTTGGATCAAATAAAAACACAGAAAAATAGTTTTGTCCTCCCAAGAACATTGAAATGCTTTATAACAGACAGGATATGTAAGGAATTGGAACATGGTGTTCCGTTTACTATATGTTTCTATAAGCATCCATAGGAACTGGACTTTGAGCTTTGTTTGTTTTCTTTGATATTGGACTGTGTGTGTGTGTTGAACATAAGTTGTATAGATTGGTTTATGTACTGTTTCTAGCTACTCTTGTCCTGCTTGTTGCTGTGGCAGAATTGAGTATTTGTAACAATGGTTACATGGCTCACAAACCTACCGTATTGCATGTGGGGATCTGGCTGTCCAGCCCTTTAAGAAAAGTGTGCTATCCCTTCTTTAGAGTCTAGCTCCTCCATGCCTCTCCTATAGGAATGTGAATCCATGGCCTGCCAACACCTTCGAATTCCATTTTCTTTCTTTTTCTTCTTTTAATATTTTATTTTTATTTTATGTGAATTGGTGTTTTGCCTGCATGTATAACTGTGTAAGGGTGTCAGATATTGAAATTACAGTTGTTAGCTGCCGTGTGGATGCTGGGAATTGAACTCAGGTCCTTCTTAAGAACAGTCAGTGCTCTTAACCGCTGAGCCATCTCTCCAGCCCCCGAATTCCATTTTCATTGCCACACATCTCTAGGTCTTTCAGTGCTTACTGTGTCTGATAATCACGGCTGTTGGCAGTGTGAACTTACTGTAAGTGAAGCCTAGTAGTTTTGTTCTTGATGAAGAGACCTGATCAAAAGTGAAGGCTTGTTTGATACAACCTGGTCAGAACCATCATGTATTTGTTAGGCGATTTATAGTAAAGTGGAGGACTCACTCCCAAGTGTCTAAGCAGTCTATACTCAGTGCTTATTCCTACCAAAATCTGTCTTTGTTCTTTAGGGCTCTTTGCTTGAGGCCCCCCTCCCCCCTTTTTTTGTCTTCATTAGTTGTCTTGGTGTGGTGATACATATTTAATAAAACCTGGACTATCAAGAGATGAACACACAGTCAAAAACTTGGCAGACATAGCTCAGCAATTTCTTGATCTTTGAGTACAGGGCTAAACAGCTGGGCTTCAATTAAAGGCACACACCTTTAATCCCAGCACAGGGAAAGCCTGGGAGTAGGGAATTATGACCTTAATCCCATAACTCCAGGGACAGAACTTTCTGTGTTTCTGTGAGTTCAAGGCTGACTACCAAATAGAGCAGCTCCCACCTTTAATTCTAACCTGGAAGGATATAGCAGTTCAAGAAAACAGCAGAGGTACAAGCAACCAGGAGTGAGGCTGAGGAAGATGAAAAACAGCTGGGTGAGATTTGACTGTGGTGTTTCCTCTCTCTGATACTTCAGCCTTTCCCCGATATCTGGCTCTGAGTTTCTTTCAATACAACCAGAATTCGTGCAATATCTTGGGCTATACACTTCTACAACAGACTAGTCTCAAGGGTGGAGGCTTTATTTCTGGTACAGTTTGCTGTCTTTTGCTTCCTTAGGATGAGATCCATCTTTTACATGATGACCGAGGTCCTGTTTTAGAAGCTTTGGTGGCCAGGGCCATCCGAAACATTGAGATGACCCAAGAAGACGTCCGACTCATTGGTCTCAGTGCTACCCTCCCCAACTATGAAGATGTGGCTACTTTTCTGCGTGTTGACCCTGCCAAGGGCCTCTTCTACTTTGACAACAGGTATCAGGGTCTGGAGAGATGGCTCAGAGGTTAAGAGCGCTGACTGCTCTTCTGGAGGACCCCAGTTCGATTCCCAGCTTCCACATGGTGGCTCACAACCATCTATGATGAGATATGGTGCCCTCTTCTGTACACTGTAGACATAATTAAAAAAAAAAAAAAGAAAGGTTCCGAGTGTTGACAAAGGTATCAGAATTCTGAGACTGGATGGAGACATGTTACCAAGGCAGTTTTCCTTTCCCCTCCCTTCTCTACAGAGCACATTAAATGGATTCCAGGAGTCCTGAGTGTATTTAAAAAGTATTATTCTAGGTCAGTGGAAAGTTACTTTTTTCCCACAGTGTTCTCTGCTGAAATCTCATTTGTATAACTCTTGAACTTGTAGCTTCCGCCCAGTGCCTCTGGAACAGACATATGTGGGCATCACAGAGAAAAAAGCTATCAAGCGTTTCCAGATCATGAATGAAATAGTCTATGAGAAAATCATGGAACATGCTGGAAAAAATCAGGTCTGTTGATGGTTCTTAAACCTTTTCTGTTTTGACATAAGCAAAATTGATAAGATAATAGCATAAATCACCATGATCATAAATGATATGAGTTATTACTACAAAACTTGCCTTAAAATATGGACAGGAGCTGAAATATTTGGTACATGCCTCTAATACCACAACCTAGGAAGCTGAGGTAGGAAGACCTCAAGCCAGCTGGAGGCCAGCTTGGGCTATACAAAAAAGAAAACAAACAAAACAAAACTAAAAAAAATCCAAAGGAACGAATGGAGACTGGGGGTGGAACACAGCAGTAGAGCACAGAGATAGCATGTTTGAGCACTGGTTTCAATTTCTATCACTGCATAAATTGGAGATGGAATATTATGAACAATTCAGCACTCATAAATTCACAGAGGCTGGAGAGATGCCCCAGTAAAGAGCACTGGCTACTCTTGCAAAGGACCCAGGTTCAGTTCTTAGCACCCACATGGATTCTCAGAGCAGTCTGTAAACCCACGCTTCTGGGGGATCTGACTCCCTCCTCTGGCCTGTGTGGACATCAGGCACATTCAGACATGGTATACATACATACATACATACAAACAAAAATTCATGCACATTAAATAAAAAACTGTTAACTTAGAAGAAATGGATCATTTCCAGAAAACAACTAATACTATACCCCTGAAAACAACTATTACTGTAGCCTAGATGAAATATAATCTGAATAGTGTTATAATCATTAATGATAGTTTCATAACTAATATTCCCCTTCCCCAAGGTGGTGGAACTAGAAAAATCAGTCTTTCTATAAGACAGCAAAAATAAAAGCTGTAAAATAAAATCTGGTGAAAACAGGCCAGTGAGGTGGCTCTGCAGGTAGCAGTGCTCGCCCCTAAGACTGGTGATCCGAGTTTGAGCCCCAGAAACCACATGGGAGATGGGAACTCCTCTGACCTCTGTAGGTAACAGTAATGAAAGCACATCTTATTTTGAAGTTGATTAGAGATTAACAGGGTTAAGTAAGGCAAGAAGTAAGAGGTCATACATTTCTTTTTATGATAAAAAGCACAAGAATTTATATGACAAGACTTCAGGACTCTAGATCTTAGGAGGACTTTACTTTTTATAATAAGGTACTAGTTTCTGTCCAAATCTTTTTATATATCATGCAATAGTTGTTACCTTTAAAAAAATTACTTATTTTTATATGCATTGGTGTTTTGCCTGCATGTGAGGGTGTCTGATCCCCTGGAACTGGAGTTACAGACATTTGTGAGCTGCATGTGGGAGCTGGAAATTGAACCTGGGTCTTCTGGGTGGGCACTCAATGCTCTTAAGCGCTGAGCCATCTCTCCGGCCCCATAGTTTTACTATTATCTTGCAAACTATTAGTTGAGGTATCTGAATTTTCATATACTATATATTTCAATTTGCTGTTCATGGTAAAATTCTAGGATTAGTTTCTCAGTTGTAAGACTGTGTCACAATCCTTGGAAGATTCCTTCCCCTTGAGTTGTTCTGTCTCGTCCTTTGAGACTTGGTTTTACTATGCATCCCAGGCTAGGCTTGAACTCCCTAAATAGTCAGACTACCCTACAACTTAGCCACAGCTTCCAGCACAGAAATTATAAATGCATTTTCTATGCCTAGCTTCCCTTTGGGTACTGTCAGCCTTGTTAGACTTCTTTTCAAACTAGCATGCATTTTTGCCATGGACTCTTTCTAAACCATGGCTACCGGTTATAGTGGAGCAGCTTCTGCTCTCTGCAGCTGGTGCCCTGGTGCTATTAGAGCAGCTGCTGGAGGTGCATCTCTTAGCTATAGCCCGATTCTCCTTAGGTGCTGGTGTTTGTCCACTCTCGAAAAGAAACTGGGAAGACAGCCAGGGCTATTCGTGATATGTGCCTGGAGAAGGACACCTTGGGTCTGTTTCTTCGAGAGGGTTCTGCCTCCACTGAAGTTCTTCGTACAGAAGCAGAACAGTGCAAGGTAAAAAGGGGCTTCTGCTTCTAAGGCTTGTGCCTGGTGACTGGTTCCATGTTGCTGGATAGATTCCTGAGTATACTATATGTACCAAGTGCTAATGTTTCAGATAGGTTAGAAGTAATAATCTGGGCCAGGGGGATGACTCAGAGGCTAAAGACGTTGTCGAGTCTAATGGCCTGAGTTCAGTCTCTGGGACTCACATAGTGGGGGGAGAGAATTGACTCGCATAGGTTGTTCTCTGACCTCAGCATACGTGCGTGCCACACACAGGCGTACATGCATACCTAAGTACAAACCTGACTATAGTAAAAAGTGACTATATGTGGTTATGGGGGCTCATGTGGAAAGGTTTCCCTTGGCCCTGGAGGTGTTTCACAGGGAGGCTGGCCTCACTTTATGGTCTCTTTCTGTTCACAGAACTTGGAGCTGAAGGATCTTTTGCCCTATGGCTTTGCTATTCATCATGCAGGCATGACTAGAGTTGATCGAACACTTGTAGAGGATCTTTTTGCTGACAAACATATTCAGGTGAGGAGGGGAAAACTTGAAAGAGCAGATGATGTAGACTTTAGAGCATCTCAAATGTCAGTAGCTTTGCCTTAGTGTGATCCTTAGACTTTTTTAACATTCATTTATATAGATTTTTACCTGTGTATGTGTGTCCTGGGTGAGTTTATGTGTGCCACATGTATGCAGGTGCTCTCAGAGGCCAGAAGAGGGTATTAGATCTCCTGGAACTGTAGTTACATATTATAGAGAGTAGTGTGGGTTCTGTGACCTGAAGCACAGTCCTCTGCAAGAGTATTACATGCTCCAACCACTGAACCATTCTCCATCCCTAAACTTTTTGATATCTGGACCAGCTAGCCCAGGCTGGAAGGTTGTGGTAGTTCGGCTGTCTCTCTCTTTTTTAACCACTTCACATCTTTAATCAGAACGCCCGGCACATATACTCCAACATAAATCCAGCACTTTAAAATATAAAAAATTCTTTTTCTTTTTCAATTTTCTTTCTGTAGTTCAATCCTGTGCTTCTCAAGTGTGAATTATTTCGTAGACTGCAGTGTTGTCAGTCAAATGACTAGACTCTGAGCAGAGATGCCCCGTTTCCCCTAGTCCCACACTTTTCTCTCTAACCTCCTTCAAGCCCAAGCACCTATGGCACAGGCAGAGATGGCAGCATGTACCATGGACATATGTCCCCTCTTCGTCTCTGAGCTCCTGGGAAGCAGCTGAAGAGCCTCTGCAATCATTATATTTACAACAGAAGGTCGTGAAGAGATGGGCTCATTTTCAAAGGAGGGCTTCAGAAAGCAGTAGTAGAAACTCACTTCAGTGAGAGTGCATGGGCCAGGGGCAGCGTTGAATCCAGAGTGGTGATTGGATCTCAAACTGGACGCTGAGTCTCTGAGGGAGCAGGGCAGGGTGTAGCTATCCAGGGTCAGGGCTTCAGCACAGGAGGCATAGAGGCGCACATGTACCCCCCGCCAGGGCATGCTGACACTGACCAGGAACCACTGCTCGAGGAACTTCTGTTGATAGACTGAGGCCTTCCACATGGGCCGGTGTCCCTTGGGGCTCAATACTCTGGGAATACTAGACCAGGCTGTGGGTGTTCCTTCAACACACAGCTCTGAGGACTAGAGGCAGGCTCCACACAGATTAAAAGGCTGGATTCTAAAGAGGAGAAGGAAAGGAAGGGAAGAGAAAAGAGAAGGTGGAAGAGAAGAGAGGAGAGAGAGAGAGACAGAGGGAGAAGGGGGAGGAAAGGAGAGAGAGCGCGCCCTGAGCAATGCTAAGTAAGCTGAGGCCCCTGGAGAATAAGTCCTTTTGATCTGTATCAGTCAATCATTAAACAGGGCCCCCTCTCTGGAAACTCTGTGTTTATAAGGTCATGGTTCAGGTTCTCAGAGAGAAGGAGGCAGTAGCCCTGACCTTGTCAATACAAGGGAAAGCCTCTCTAGGAGAGTTTCCGTGTCTAGAGTTCAGCTTGCTGTAGAGATGTCTGCCCCAGGAGGCACATTCAGCTTCTCTTCTTCCAGAAGGTTCTGTGCTCCCACCCTCTCTGAACAAAGGAGGATGGTGAGAGAACAGAACACAGAAGGCCCTCCCTCACGTGTCCTCACCTTCAACCATGGAAACTGGGCTGCACCTCAGAAGGGATTCCATCCCGGCACTTGTAGGACAGGGTGTGCATTTGCTCAGACTTCTTCCAGGTTATCCTTCTCAGGTGTACTTTCTCAGAGCAGCATTTCAGCTTCTTTCCTCTGTGTCTGCTGCTGTCTCCTTGCTGTGTCTCTGGCGGCTCTCTGGCATCTGTCTGGTCTCTCTCTCTCTCTCTCTCTCTCTCTCTCTCTCTCTCTCTCTCCCTCTCCTATATCTATTTTTACTTTATGTGAATTGGTATTTTGCCTGCATGATAACTGTGTAAGGGTGTCTTGGAATTACAGACAGTTGCTAGCTGCCATGTGGATGCTGGGAATCGAACTCAGGTCCTCTGTAAGAGCAACCACTGGGCCATGTCTCCAGCCCTAGGCTGTCTCTTTCAACAGTTTATACACTGCATAAGGGAAGAAGGATGCTTCATAGAACTCTGCACTATAATTTTTTCCTTCTTCCAGGATGGTGGATTTCCAGTGTCTTGCAACTAAGTTGATTAATACAAGTCAAAGTTTTTGATCTTTAAGTGTCTCTGGAACTTTGGAATATTAATTCTTAAGTATAGAAGGGACTGAAGCAACTCTTTTTTGCTCCAGTGTCACATTGAGCACTGAGACATACATCCACTCCAGTCAAGTTCAGAAGGCAGACAAGCCAGGGGTGGGACCCTGCTGTAGTGGATATGTTCCCTTACTGCTCTCCTTTGCCTCTTCAGGTTTTGGTTTCCACAGCAACTCTGGCTTGGGGTGTAAATCTCCCTGCACATACAGTAATCATCAAAGGCACGCAAGTGTACAGTCCAGAGAAGGGGCGATGGACAGAGCTGGGAGCACTGGATATTCTGCAGGTACAGAGCCTCTGAGATGATTCCCAATGGGATGAGCATCCTGAACCTGGAGTACAAGGATGTTGGAAAGATGGCAGATCAAGGCCAAGTTCTGAAGTGTGTAGACTCTGAAAAGTTCTGCTATGACATTTTCTTTTATTGCTTCTGAATTAGATGCTGGGCCGTGCTGGACGACCTCAGTATGACAGCAAGGGTGAAGGTATACTCATCACATCTCATGGGGAGCTCCAGTACTACCTCTCTCTCCTCAACCAGCAACTTCCTATTGAGAGCCAGATGGTATCAAAGCTGCCTGACATGCTCAATGCAGAAATTGTTCTGGGAAACGTCCAGAATGCAAAGGTAGGGTAGGCTTCGTCCTTGGAGCTTTACACTTTTCCTGTATGCCTCAAGAGACTTGAAGTGGTGTGCCTCCTGTGAAGGTGTTGAGGGTCAGCAGCAGTGTCTCAAGCTCTGCATCATACCTCATATAGGATAGGGCAAGCTTCTTGGGATTGTGGTAGATGATTCATTTTATGTTTAAGACACTTGGAAAGGTTTTTTTTAGATTGAAATACTGAAAACATCCAGAAGACGTTGTAGCGTGTGTCTTTGTGCTTGAGAATCAATGTCTGAGCTCTCTGTGGAGTTTCTCTTTGGACAGTAGCAGCTCTTCATCCTCATCACCATGAGCTGTCTTGTAGGATGCAGTGAATTGGCTGGGTTATGCCTATCTGTACATCCGAATGCTTCGGTCACCGACCCTCTATGGCATCTCTCATGATGACCTCAAGGGAGATCCCTTGCTGGACCAGCGCCGACTAGATCTTGTTCATACTGCTGCCTTGATGCTGGACAAGAACAATCTGGTCAAGTATGACAAGAAAACAGGCAACTTTCAGGTGATTAGCATGTGGCTTTTTGAGAACGTTTTAGCAAAAGTTTAGGTCCCTTGATCTATGTAATGCCTGTTTAATTACCTGTTGTCCTGATTGACCTACTGTGCTCTTGAAGCTATGAACTTAACTTTTAAATTTCTACTTAGGCTTACATTGTTATTATTTATTTATGTGTCTGAGTGTTTTACCTGCATGTTTGTCTGTGTACTCTAGATGTGCCTGGTCCCCACAGAGGCTAGAGAGGGCATTGGCTGCCCCGGGACTGGATATGGTTGTGAGCTACCATGTGGGTGCTGGAAATTGAACCACAGTTCTTCTGAGAGCTCATTAAATCATCTCTCTAGCCCTTAGATTTTAAACATGCTAGATAGTTCTCCAGATTTGAGTTGAGGTGTGTCACTTGGCCTTTTGGTTTATGTGAGCATCAGTTCTCCATAGATAAGTTTGTTGTGCCATTTTTCTGTTTATGCCTGAGTCGCTTGTATTTGGCAGGCAGTTGTACCACAAGGGAGTTCATCCACTTGTCATCTTAAGACAATCCCTTGATGCTAGAAGTTGGGGGCTGATCACTGGTTAGCCTTGTACTGAGTCTTCCGTCTTTCTAGGTGACAGAACTCGGCCGGATAGCTAGTCACTACTATATCACCAATGATACTGTGCAGACTTACAACCAGCTGCTGAAGCCTACTCTGAGTGAGATTGAGCTTTTCCGAGTGTTCTCCTTGTCCTCAGAGTTTAAGAACATCACTGTGAGAGAGGTGAGCTGCTGGGACACAAGTTTGGAACTCCCTGCCAGGCTGCTGGATGACTTTTTTCCTTGACCCTTGCCCTGTGGATTTTCTATATCTGTCTGTCTTTATGGCAGGAGGAGAAGCTGGAACTGCAGAAGTTGCTGGAGAGGGTACCCATTCCCGTAAAGGAGAGCATTGAAGAACCCAGTGCTAAGGTAAGCATGTAACATTCAATTGCCAAAAGATGGGCTTTGAACTCGACTTTATACATGGTAGTTCATATATGAAATACATGCATAATTCTTTCTACTCTTTGGAGAGCATTAGGGGTTGACTTGTCATGTTCTGTACTGCTGGCTGTGTCCCCACTCCCTAATTTTCCTACTCTGCTTCCTTCTCACATATGCTTTATATTGAATAATAATTATTTAACATGTAAATCAAGAACTGTAGAAGATCCTATTTGGGACATGTACCAGAGCAGAAATGCAAATAATTTCTTGAGCTGTTCAGGGATTACCCTTTGCTAGCTGTCCGTGCTTCTTTGCAGATCAATGTGCTCCTCCAAGCCTTCATCTCACAGCTGAAACTGGAAGGCTTTGCACTGATGGCTGACATGGTGTATGTGACGCAGGTGAGAGCAGTGTTTCACTGAGTGATGAGCAGAACCCAAACAGTTCCAGTCCCTTCTGTGCTGTCTTCCTTGACACTGCTGTTCCAGTGAGCCCCTGCTTGCTCCCGTTTCTCTTGGCTGTGCTGACCTTGAGCTTGTGGGAAGGGCGGGCCTTACAATGTGCTGAGAAGCTCAGTAGGTGCCTGTAGAGAAAGTTCCACTAGGCAGGTCACCTTCTCCAAGAGAAATGACTTTCCACTATAGCTGTAGTGTTCATGAAAAGTGACAAAATATTTTGTTAGTTACTCTATCTTAACTTGTAAGAGTAGGAAACAAACTTTTGTTTCCAAATTGGTAAAAAGTGATTGCATCAGCTCTTGTGATCATCAAGCTGTGGTAGACAGGCCACAGAGTTTTCACAGTGGGAATACTTGTCTTTCCTCAGTCGGCTGGCCGGTTGATGCGAGCCATCTTCGAAATTGTCCTAAACCGAGGTTGGGCACAGCTGACAGATAAGACCCTGAATCTCTGCAAGATGATCGACAAACGCATGTAAGGGTTCAGCGAGGTAGAGGCTATTCACTGAATTTGGGCCTCAGTGCATTTGATCTCCAGTTCTGGTGGCTGAGTTGTGGCATGAACCTGGGTGAAAGGTGGGACGTGGAAGGGCCCTCTAGAATATAGGGCTGGGAGGTGGGGGAGCACCAGCCAGTATTAGCTGTCTGGTCTTTCTGCTGGAAGTTTTAGACATTTTCCTTTAATGATAAGGGTGTGGTTATTCTGAGGTGTTGGGAGCTGTGATGAAGGCAGTTTCTTCACAGCCCTACATAAAGTGAACTAGCTTTATCTCATTTCTGGATAGGTGGCAGTCCATGTGTCCTCTTCGCCAGTTCCGTAAACTTCCTGAGGAAGTAGTGAAGAAGATTGAGAAGAAAAACTTCCCCTTTGAGCGGCTGTATGACTTGAATCATAATGAGATAGGTGTGTGAAGCTCTTGTTCAGTTCTTGCAGTCCAGGTATCTTTGTCTGCCTCCTACCCCTCAGGTCCTAGACCCTGGACACTGGTACTGTGTGTTTACATCCTACAATTGTACAAGCTCACTCTTAGACTCAGGACCTTGAACCGTTAGTACCGCACCGAGGCTAAAATGGTGAACCTGTCCACTGGTGTGGAATCTGCTCCTTTTTCACAGTTGCCCTTGGACCCTGTTTGTAGATTTGCTGGACTGTCCAGACAGCGGCCTCAATGCTTTTCTTTCTCATAGGTGAGCTTATTCGAATGCCGAAGATGGGGAAGACCATTCACAAGTATGTCCACCTCTTCCCCAAGTTGGAGTTGTCAGTGCACCTGCAGCCTATTACACGCTCCACCCTCAAAGTAGAGCTGACTATCACACCAGATTTCCAGTGGGATGAGAAGGCAAGGCTGTGGCTGTTGGAGAGCGGGAGTGGGAGTTGCTGAGTTCCCATTCTTATCTCACCGGTGCTTGTGTTGGCAGGTCCATGGTTCATCAGAGGCATTTTGGATTCTAGTGGAGGATGTGGACAGTGAGGTGATTCTGCACCATGAATATTTTCTACTGAAGGCCAAATATGCCCAGGATGAGCACCTAATCACATTCTTTGTCCCAGTCTTTGAACCACTGCCCCCGCAGTACTTCATCCGAGTGGTGTCTGACCGCTGGCTCTGTAAGTGTCTTCTGAGTCCCCTAGGAACATACCTTCCCAATACAGTGGTGGACTTCTTACTTCTGTTGAGAGAGTGATACACACTCAACCTAAGGTCTCTAGTGTTCATGGATGGGGCTGTGGAGGTCTGCTGGAGGTTGCTTCTAAGCCTTCCATTTCTTTCCTGACAGCTTGTGAGACCCAGCTCCCTGTCTCTTTCCGGCACCTGATCCTACCAGAGAAGTACCCACCTCCAACTGAACTCTTGGACCTGCAGCCATTACCTGTCTCTGCTCTAAGAAACAGTGCTTTTGAGAGCCTTTATCAAGATAAATTTCCTTTCTTCAATCCCATCCAGACTCAAGGTAAGTGTTTGAGTCTCAGATATTTGGTTCCCATGCATACCTTTTATTCCTCCACCCCCACACCCCAACAGGGTTTCTCTGTATAACAGCCCTGGCCATCCTGGAACTTTTTCTGTAGACCAGCCCCCTGGCTTCTTATTCACAGAGATCTGCCTGCCTCTGCCTCCAGAGTGCTGGGATTAAAGGTGTTTCCACCTCCACCCAGACCATGCATACCTTTTAAGGTTACCTAGTGTAAGTGTGTTGTGCAGCTGGCAGAGAACCAGGCACTTCGTGAGCCTGGAGCTTATTAGCCAGCTGTGGTCTGCTACAAAGGAGTCCTCTTTCACTGTGATTTACTTTGCTGCTCTGCATATCTCTAAGGAGGGTCAGGAGAGTAAGGTCTTTCCATAGTGTGTTGTCATTGCTCCTGCTCCAAGTGTTAATGCCTGTTCCTGATGCTCCAGTGTTGAGACAGAGTGTGGCACTGATTGAGACCTTGGATCACCATTAACAATAGTGATGTGTTCATAGAGCAGGCTAAGTACTTGGCTAAGCACGGGACAACCAGTGTTTTCTCTGTTTAGTCCACAGTTAATTTTTCATTTCATGATAAGTGAACCAGGCATAGGAAGGAGCCCTAAGTACACCAACTAGTTAAATAGTTGAGCTTGGGCTTTTTTTTTTAAAATTTTTATTTATTTGCCTTGGTGTTTGCCTGGAACTGGGAACTGAACTACAGACAGTTGTTAGCTGCCATGTGGGTCCTGGGAATCAAAACCCAGTCCTCTGGAAGAGCAGTCAGTGCTCTTAACCACTGAGCCATCTCTCCAGCCCAAGCTTGGGTTTTTATTTATTATTATTTATTTGCCTTGGTGTTTGCCTGGAACTGGAACTACAGACAGTTGTTAGCTGCCATGTGGGTGCTGGAAATCGAACCCGGGTCCTCTGGAAGAGCAGAGGGTGCTCTTAACCGCTGAGCCATCTCTCCAGCCCCCCCAAGCTTGGGTTTTTAACCCAATCTTAATCCCAGGGCCTGGGCTCACCTTCTGTATTTGAGAATTTCTAGAGAATATAGGAGACTGCTAATAGTGAAGAGAAAGGTGTCCTATCTTTTTTGTGTCTTCTTATCCTTGAGAGGAAAAGATGCTGGATTTCTTTTGCTTGTTTTTTCTTCCTACAAATCTCCAGATCTGAACTTGACCTTGAACTCTTTCTTTTCCTGCTTTGGAGGAAGTATGATGAGACCCAGCCAGTCCGGCCAGTGTTTCAGGCTTCTCTATTTACTGCAGTGAATTGACTTTGTGTCTCATGATGTTCATAATTTTGATGAATGATCTGTTTCATGCCTCACCCCTGGTGTTCACTCTGTGTTGTTTCATTTTCAGTTTTTAATACCGTGTACAACAGTGATGATAACGTGTTTGTGGGGGCCCCCACGGGCAGCGGGAAGACCATCTGTGCAGAGTTTGCCATCCTGAGGATGCTGTTGCAGAATTCTGAGGGACGCTGTGTCTACATTACCCCCATGGAAGCTCTGGCAGAGCAGGTATGTAATGTGCTGTGGAACTGTGAATTTCCCAGAAGCCATTCCATCTGTGATTCCAGATGAAGGTTTTTTCATATCTGACAACTGCATATCATTTCTTAAAGAAAAGCTTCCTTGTCAACTTAGAAGCTGGTGTGGATCATACAGTATCATGCATGAATAGAGTATGGTAGTGCATGATTGTCATCCTAGCTACTTAGGCTGACACAAGAGGTTCACTTGAACCCTCAAGTTTGAGGTCCCCCATCTCAAAACAAAATATGTATCTTAAGGTATCTGGCTTCTCAGTTATCTCCCTAGCAAGTGAGGGAGATACACATGACCTATTGTTTTTATGTCTCCTTCCTCTGCCCGCCAGGTGTACATGGACTGGTATGAGAAGTTTCAGGACAGGCTCAACAAGAAGGTGGTGCTGCTGACGGGGGAGACTAGCACAGACCTGAAGCTTCTGGGCAAAGGCAACATCATCATCAGTACCCCGGAGAAGTGGGACATCCTTTCCCGGAGGTGGAAGCAGCGCAAGAATGTCCAGAACATTAACCTCTTCGTGGTGGATGAGGTCCACCTTATTGGGGGCGAGAATGGGGTATGGTTGATATTGCAGCATAGAGGAGGGTTGGGACCCACATAGTGACTTTACTTTGGGGCTGGAGCTAGGCACTAGAGTCTTTACAAAGATTTCTGCCTATTACCTTATTCCAAAAGAGTGAACTCTTGGGGCAGGGGAACTGCAGACAGGAGGGCCCATAATTGAGACTGTCAGATGGTTCACAAAGAGAAGCTCAGGCAGAAGATGGGGAACCTGGGCCTGGAATGACTCCTTCTCTTTTGTCCAGCCTGTCTTGGAAGTGATCTGCTCCCGGATGCGCTACATCTCCTCCCAGATTGAGCGGCCCATTCGCATTGTGGCACTTAGCTCGTCACTCTCCAATGCCAAGGATGTAGCTCACTGGCTGGGCTGTAGTGCCACCTCCACCTTCAACTTCCACCCTAATGTGCGCCCTGTACCTTTGGAACTGCATATCCAGGTAGGACCTTGTCTCTGTTCCTCCATGGCCTCAGGGATTCCTGTTACTCAGGTCTAATGACCTCACAGTCTTCTTCCTTTGTTTTCAGGGCTTCAACATCAGCCATACACAGACTCGCCTGCTGTCTATGGCCAAGCCTGTGTACCATGCTATCACCAAACACTCACCCAAGAAGCCTGTCATCGTTTTTGTCCCATCTCGCAAGCAGACCCGCCTCACTGCAATAGACATCCTCACTACCTGTGCAGCAGACATCCAGCGGCAGAGGTGAGGTGTGGTCTAATTTCTGGGGTGGTATACCTGAGGATCATGTTAAGTTGCCCCCTGCTCTAGGTGTCCTGGGTGAGGCAGGAACTGAGCCTGGGTTCCACCACATGCCTTTTTTCTTGTGTTGCCCAGGTTCTTGCACTGTACTGAGAAGGATCTGATCCCTTACCTGGAGAAGCTAAGTGACAGCACGCTAAAGGAAACGCTGTTAAATGGGGTGGGCTACCTACATGAAGGGCTCAGCCCCATGGAGAGGCGCCTGGTAGAGCAGCTCTTCAGCTCAGGTAAGAAAACCTCATGTTATCCAAGGCTATCACAGTTGTATGTATTAAACTTTAGGATGTAGATGGCATTTCTCTATTGAATAGTACTCATTTTCACAATGCTACCAGACTGCTGTATGTCTTATCTCATTAGATTCCTCTTAAACACTTGCAATATAGTTGGAAAGATATCCCTGCTGGATTAGAAAACAGGCAGGCACATAAGCCAGTTACATTTCAGAACCTGGTTTTTTGGGGTTCAGGGCCATTGGGCCCTTAGACCTTGGTTCTGTGTGGATCCCAGACTAGTAGGGTTAGAACTTAAGAGATGGCTGTGGATTTGTGATTCTCCTTCGGTTGGTTGCCTCATGCCTGCTGCCCTGTGTTGACCTGTGACATTTTATGCCTTGTTCACTATTCGGGCACTGTGTGGTAAAGTGTTGGTGTAGCTGATCCCACCAGTCTGATCCTATTCACTCTGAATCTGCCTGGTTTGGGTTTGCTCAGAGTATGTTTGATTTTGCTGCCATGGGCTGAATTAGCCATGGTTGGGTTGGTGTTAGCTTTCATCAACAGAGGGCTGATAGGCCAGGTAGTGAAGGCCTTGCTTTCCCTGGATTTGAATCCTCTAGAATTGCTTTGTTTCTTCTAGGATAGTCTCAGAGCAAAAGGCACTAATCGTGTGGTGCTGCCTTTCCCAGCTCTTTATTATTTTCAGACCTTGTTCCTAGACAGCCTCACTCTGAGCTTTGAAATGTAGCACAAGGTTGGCTGCTGCATGCCTGAGGCAGATGGTTTCTGGAAGCCCCACCCTCAGTCTTCCTCTCTCTTCTCTTCCTCAGGGGCTATCCAGGTGGTGGTGGCTTCTCGAAGTCTCTGCTGGGGTATGAATGTTGCTGCTCATCTAGTGATCATCATGGATACTCAGTACTACAATGGCAAGATCCATGCGTGAGTATAGGGAACTAAACATAGGCAAGAGTCCCAGTAGATCATTGTAAATTTTTTGGTCCCAGGAGGTTGATGTACATTTGTTTTTTAGTTACTGTACATCTTTATCAGCAGTTTGGAGAGGACCTTACAGACAGGAGGAAAGGGGGTTGTTCCTAACGTCCTTCCTACAAGGTCCTACCTTTGCTGTGACAAGTATAAGGTTTGGGGTTTCTCAGAGCCTGAATAATTCAACTTATTTTTTTTTTCTAAAATGCAGATTATTTTGAAATTAGTTTTCAGTTTAAAATGTCTGAATCTGCTTCTTGCTTTGGGTTTTAGATTACTTTTTAACTGTGAAACATACAGCCCTTAAGCTTGACTTTTAAGTTTGGTTCTTTAATAGGATGTTATTTTGCTTCTGGCCTTAGATAAGTTTGTGGCTTTGGTTCATGTTCATTGAGAACAAACACATTCATGACTTTTTTACTTAGGAACTAAAGCAGTGTGTAGGTAAGCAGATGAAAGCAGTCATTAAGCATATAGGTTTGTGGCCAGCTTTGCTGTAGCTTGACCTTATCTCCCTGCCTGTCTCTCTTCCATCCCTGTGACTGAAGTCAGGCAGGCCTCCTGACATGTTTCTTCATTTCTCTCTTCTGCCACCAGCTATGTGGACTACCCCATCTATGATGTGCTTCAGATGGTGGGCCATGCTAACCGTCCCCTGCAGGATGACGAGGGGCGCTGTGTCATCATGTGTCAAGGCTCTAAAAAGGTCAGTTACAGGAAACTTGGAGCCTTTGGACAGATTCTTGGATTTTTTTTTAATGTCTTAATTAAACTTTTCAGTCTTTTCTGCTAGTTGCTTTTGTAATGAGCTGGAGCCAACACAGAATTTCTTCCTTGTTTTTGCTGCTGCCCAGCCATAGTGGTCTTTGTTCATGCAGTGCTTACTGCCCTGTCTATGCTGCTTGGTATGTCCCATTCCTGCTCTGTATTATATGATTCTAAGTGTTTCTTCAATATATCTTTATCTATAGATATAAATATCACACAGAGGCCATTCCCTGTTGGATTCCCCTTGACCCTTTATTACCATGTTATCATTGATTCTTTTTTAATGCTCCCTCCCCTAATACACAGGACTTTTTCAAAAAGTTTTTATATGAGCCATTGCCAGTAGAGTCTCACCTGGACCACTGTATGCATGACCACTTCAATGCTGAGATTGTCACCAAGACCATTGAGAACAAGCAGGATGCTGTGGACTACCTCACCTGGACCTTTCTGTATCGCCGAATGACACAGAACCCCAATTACTACAACCTTCAGGGTCAGTAAACTGAAGAACCCACAGTGCCCTTGGAGGTTTTTTTTCATAGCCCGCGGTAGGCAGTATCCGAGACATCCCCCTCACATCTCCACAGGCATATCCCACCGTCATTTGTCTGACCACTTGTCAGAGCTGGTGGAGCAGACCCTCAGTGACCTGGAGCAGTCCAAGTGCATCAGCATTGAAGATGAGATGGATGTGGCTCCTCTGAACCTGGGCATGATCGCTGCCTACTATTACATAAACTACACCACCATTGGTGAGCATCCTTGGTGCATGGGCTTCTGGAGTCTGTTGGGATGAGATGTGATAGCCAGTATTTGCCAAAGAGATGATACTGCAAGAAAGCAGTACATCCCAGCCAGTTGATTCTTGTTACTCTTGTTCCTTTTTTCCCACCACTGACTCTTCTCACATCCTCTCATTTTCTTTCAGAGCTCTTCAGCATGTCTCTGAATGCTAAAACCAAGGTTCGAGGACTTATTGAGATTATTTCCAATGCAGCAGAGTATGAAAACATCCCAATCAGGCATCATGAAGACAACCTGCTGCGCCAGGTGAGGGCATTGTCTTTAGAAGACCATTTGGGATTAAAAAATTGGCTCATATGCCAAAGCACATAACTTCCTATTACAAATTCCGTCATACATTTCTCTTAACCTCATACATCCACATTTACTTATAATCTGTATCCTTCCCTCTAGAGTCTGGCTGGGCCACGTGGTGTGTTTGGCCTGAATAGGTCTTAGGTATGGTCCTGTTTATCACCAACTTTTTTCTTCACATTCTAGTTGGCTCAGAAGGTCCCCCACAAGCTGAATAATCCCAAATTCAATGATCCACATGTGAAGACCAATCTGCTACTGCAGGCTCACCTGTCCCGCATGCAGCTCAGTGCCGAACTACAGTCAGACACAGAAGAAATCCTTAGTAAGGTAGTGTGGGTCAGATTTGGGGTTCACTGGCCGGGGGAGGGGGGGGCCTCAGAAGACTGGATTCCCAGCCCACCTGCTCTTTACTACTCCTTTCCATACAGGCAATCAGACTCATTCAGGCCTGTGTGGATGTGCTCTCTAGCAATGGGTGGCTCAGCCCTGCTCTGGCAGCCATGGAACTGGCTCAGATGGTTACCCAAGCCATGTGGTCTAAGGACTCTTATCTGAAGCAGCTGCCACACTTCACCTCAGAGCATATCAAACGTTGCACAGATAAGGTGAGCTGGTTAATGTGCCTGAGACTAGAAAGTCCTAATCTTCAGGTAGATTGTTGGGCAAGTATTAGCAGGGGGAACTGGTCCTTTGAAGGAGTTCCATCTGAACTGAGATGCTGAAAGGGGCCAGAAGTGTTCTGCATTCTTTTTAAAGCTGTTTTTAAGTGACTTGGCAGTGTGGGAGCAGCCAGTGTTACTTGCTTGTGGCTTGCTTGTGTTCTCTGTTCCCCTGACCTCTGCATACCCACTGTAGGGAGTGGAGAGTGTTTTTGACATCATGGAGATGGAGGATGAAGAACGGAATGCATTGCTTCAGTTGACTGACAACCAGATTGCAGATGTGGCCCGCTTCTGTAACCGCTACCCGAATATTGAACTGTCCTATGAAGTGGTTGATAAAGACAGTATCCGCAGGTAAGACAGGAAGTGCCAGGAGTCCTGCCCTGGGGTCTCTGCCCACAAGCACAGTGCTCATGTATTGTTTTGCTTTCACCAGCGGTGGGCCAGTTGTTGTGCTGGTGCAATTGGAGCGAGAAGAGGAAGTCACAGGCCCTGTTATTGCGCCTCTTTTCCCGCAGGTATGTCCTAGCAACTGGCTTTGCCACAAGTCCATTTGACGCTTTGTTCCCCAGCTAGGTCTTAGGTACATGATACATTTCCCACCAGGGGAGGGTAGTCTGGGATAATGAACTCATAAGGCTGAGTATTAATCTTGGAACCATGAATTAATTTAGATTGCTGGTCATTGTTAAAAACACCAGGCAGTGTTAATATCTCCATGACTTTTAAGATATATTTGTCTCTATAAATGGCTCTGGGACAGTTAGACTTCTCTATTTGGTCTTTCTTCAGTTAGATTTTGCTCCGGTTCTAGTTGCATATTTGTTTTTAAATCAACAGAAAGGAAGTCTCATCTTCTTTATGTGGGAGGATTGAAGGTTGGGTGCAGATGCTAGTAGATAAACTTCATGGAATTCTATAGACAAGTTATTCAAGTTTCTAGGGAAAGTGCCACTGAGGCACATGGACTCTACTCTGGCCAACAAAAGGCTTCTCCAGAGAGACAGAATATCAGAAGAGGTCCCATGGGCTTGTTTGTATTCTCTGGGTTGCAGGCTTATCTTCATGTTAGGATTTTTCAGTTGGCTGCCTTGCACCTAAGTTTCTATGCTCCAAGGCTAAATCTCTAGGAATGCATTTTAGATTCAGTGACAAGCATTAAACAAAAAGGGTACCTTGTGTTATGAAAATGAGGTAGAATTGAAAAATTAGTATATCTACTTATTTGAAAACTAAGTCCTTTGGGGTTATCTTTAGACTGCTTAGAAACTCTTTAATCAAGTTTTTTTTTTTTTTTTAAAGATTTATTTATTTATTACATATTTTATGTGCATTGCTGTTTTGCCTGCATATAAACTGTGTAAGGGTGGAATTACAGACAGTTGTTAGCTGCCATGTGGATGCTGGGGAATTGAACTCAGGTCCTCCAGAGGAACAGTCAGTGTTCTTAACCACTGAGCCGTCTCTCCAGCTCCAAGTTGTTTTAGGAAGCAACTGTGGAGAGCTTTAATCTGTGTTCTGCTTCTCTACTTTATAACCAGTCTTACAGTTGTTTATAGATGTCCAGGTTTTTTATGCTCAAGTTCTTGGTTTTGGTCCCTGTAGAAACGTGAGGAGGGCTGGTGGGTTGTGATTGGAGATGCCAAGTCCAACAGCCTTATCTCCATCAAGAGGCTAACCCTGCAGCAGAAAGCTAAGGTGAGTGTGTGCACTCAATCCTACATCTATTCCTAGAGTTTGCCAGGGGAATTGTCTCCTCACAGGTCCCCACTAACCTGATTAATGCCTGTTTTCTTTAGGTGAAGCTAGACTTTGTGGCTCCAGCTACAGGTGGCCACAACTACACCTTATACTTCATGAGTGATGCTTACATGGGATGTGACCAGGAGTATAAATTCAGTGTGGACGTGAAAGAGGCTGAGACCGACAGTGATTCAGATTGAGTTGGATGCAGTCTCTCATGGATAAGGACACTGAACAGGAATGTGGACAGTTCAGAGGGAACTGGTTTTGGATAGCAGGTCTGTCAGCCTGAGGTCTGGCCATTCAGGCTGCTGCTGTTCCCAGTCCACATCCAGTTCCTTTTCTACTTTGGACCAAGCAGTTCAAACTCTTGGTCCAGTACTTTCAAGTGTTATGTCAAACATAAACTGTATAATAGTTGGAGGCATTCTTTTGTAGTTTGCTTGAGTCAAACATTCTTAATAAATAATTTGAGAAACTGAATTTCAACCACAGGCCCTGGCCAGAAAAACCCTCATTTAGTACTGATTCTTCCTATGGAGTATGTGGAAGACAAACTTGCTCTCTGTTGAAGGACAAAACAATGGCAAACAGCTACTCTTCGGTCATGCAAATGGTCTCAGCCTCCTTTATAGATGTTGCTGAACAATGGCAAGTTAGTTGGCAGGAGCTGACTCAATCTTGGCCACTAGGTAGGGCTTCTCATGATCTATTCTGAAATTCTTCCCTCCAGAGGCAGCTGGTGGTTAGGATGCACCAGCTGGGCAGTGGTGGTTCTTTAATCCCAGCCCTTGGGAGGCAGGGGCTGCCCTGGTCTACAGCTAATTTCAGGAGAGCCAAGGCTACACAAAGCCATATCTCAAGAAACAAAACAAAGTAAAAATAAAAACAAAAGATGCTCTGGGCAGGTATGACTCTAGTCTCCTTAAAATGTCCTCTTACCACAGTCTCAGACCTATGACTTCAAATAATTGTTTTCTGTTCTTCAAGAATAAATGTGAACAATGTTGAAAGTTGATTATTTTCTCCTAGGACAGTAGTTTTCAAATGATGGCTTCAAGACATCTTTCCCCCTGAGAAAACTGAGCAGAGCCTCAAAAGCTTTTATTATCTGGGTTATATTCATTGATACTTGTTATATTAAAAATTAAGGCATTTCAAAATAACTCCATTAACATATTTTAAGAAAAATAAATTCTGAAGCGTAGCATGGTACTGTTTTACAATCACTTTACATCTAGCTTAATAGAAGCCAGTTAGGATCTTTAACTACTTCTATGCTCATCTATCATGTGTTCTAGCTGAAGCATGTCAACTTCAAAGAAAAGAGTTTTCAGATAACTGGCTCTCTAATACTATGTGAAACTATATATGAAAATTTTCTAAAGAAAATGTAGGGTCTATACCTGCATCCATGCATCTTATACTATTAAACCTACTACTCTATCTTAGTCACTATCTGAATGGAACATTTCCAAATGATCAACATAATAACATCAGTACATTGATCATTTTGAAAATGACCCATGAAATCTCAAGATAGCCATGCAGTTCACTGTTCATTTACTAATTTCATTACCACTAAAGTTTGTTAATAGTTTTCAGAGATTCTGTCTTTTACACATTTACCATTAGCAGTGAACACTATTAGAGGTTCAGTGTGCTCATTTTTCAAAAACACTTCAATAGCCAAACCTAAATGCTGTAATTTTTTAGTTCTGGTAAAAATGGCTCACAACAAATGTCCAATTGCATTTCCTTAAGACCACCTTACTTCATTGCAGAGGAGCTGGATGGAATTTTCTCATTTGTCAGAATGAGAAGTGTTCTCAAGGGTCAGTGTTTAATAATTATCTCTTGTCTAAATGAATCTGGTTCCATTCTTACTGTGCTCCTTGATCATGTTATGTTATGGTGTTGACCCTGCAAGGGTCCTAAAACATATCACTCTAGCCACTACTGCCCTGGATACCGCTTCTGCTGTCTTTAAAAAAAAAAAAAAAAAAAAAAAAAAAAAAAAGCTAAGTACCAAAATTAAATGAAGGCTCCAGCTTTTAAGATAATCTTCATCACTCTTTAGAAGGCTTATTAGACATCTACTCTTTGCCCTGAAAATACACCAGAGATTGGCAGCACACATACATGCTATAGTCTTTTCCTTGTTTTTTTGTTTTGTTTTGTTTTTTGCTTTTTTCTGAGACAGAGCCTCTTGTCTCCCAGGCTGTTCTGGAACTCGTTTTGTAGATCAGGTTGGCCTCTTATCTCCTGAGTGGTAGAATATAGATAGTTGTGTGCCTGTTTTTTTGTTTTTTTTTTTTTTTTTTTTTTTTTTTTTTTTTTTTTTTTTTTTTTTTTTTTTTTTTTTTTTTGTTTTTTTTTAAGAGGGCCACAAGCTATTGTCTTAATATTTTCTGCCCCTCACTAGAAACCAATTCTCTCTTTAGGGGATTCAGTTGCCATCACAGCATAATGTCTCAAGAGGCACATGAGGGCTTCTAAGGTAGAGCAGAGGTGTTCTTTTATTCTCAACATTTTTGCTTTTTGAGAAAGGGTCTCGTATATCCCAGGCTAGCTTTAAACTTGCTATGTAGCTAAGGATAACTTTGAGCTTCTGATCATCCCATCTTTGCTTATTGAGTGCTAGGAATAAACCACAAATAGCTTGCATGTCTTAAATGCAAGGACTTCTCTTAGAAATTGGGAAGTAAGTACCCATTTCAAACAGTGGAATTATAAATGACCTTATTTATAAAACAGGAAGTGAGGCACAGAGGGATTATTGCTATAAAACTCACAATTTCAGAAAGCTCTCAAACACATTCTCCTATAATACATAAACAGTGATTATAAATAGTATATTTACCCCCAAAATGTAACAACATGCCCTAAATCAAGCAAATTTTAATACAACAAACTTCTGTCCCATGGCTTTGACCCATGGCTCCCTGACATCAAGGAAGGGAAACTGAATGGTCCTGTGGCTTCCACACATCCAAACATAAAGCTAAATGAAGATCAAGGATCCTTCAGGTCCTCTTGGTGACTAGAAAAATCTTAGCCAAGTCAAGCTATAGCTCAGAGGCCTACAGGTTGGTGATACTCCCAGAAGGCTACTTCACCATCATCACTACAAGAGGCCAAGAGCCCCTGCTCCTTGGGATTCCAAGCCACACAGTTGACATCCTGAGAATGGGCCTGGCGCACATGAGCTGTCAGAGAGAAGGTAGGCTGCTGTGGATCTGAGCATGGATCTTCCTCAAACACTCGAATGGCGTCATCCCCACAAGCCGTAGCCAGGGCCCCTGTCAGCTGACACCTGGGAGAAACATACATGTCAGTAGGAAAAGCTCTCCTGTGCCATCACACCAAGAAGTCTCCTAGTTCTCAAGTGCTCCTACTTGGTTGTCCCAGCTATAGATGAGACCAAATCACACTTTCTCCACTTGGCATAAGCAGTTGCCCATGTCACTGCATTCTTAACCTCCTTTTAACACCAACATTAACAAGTTTTTACCACAATTTAGTTCTTTTTAAAGTCAATAACTTACCTAAGCATTGAAGATTCCCCCATTGCCCATCACTATGTAAAACTTTGAATTTGGAATGTTCAACTGCTAAGTTAAAAAACCCAGCAAAATTTCTAATTTTCTAGCAATGAATGTTTGAGATGTCCATCCTGCCCCCCCAAGTCAAGGTTTCTCTGTGTATCCCTGGCTGTCCTAGAACTTACTCTGTAGACCAGGCTGGCCTTGAACTCACAGAAACAAATTTAATTTTAAGCTGTTAAATATCTCCCCCATTGCATAAGCAAACAAAAACCCCTCAAACTCCTTAGCTAAAAGTAAATTTTAATTTCTGCACAGAAAATGCCATAAACCTAATGCTTAGGGGAGTGGGGTGCTAATTCTCCATGAAGTCAAAATAACTGGGTCCAATTTTACAGGATAGATATTCCCAGACATTCACTATAAATAAAGCTTATTAGATAGGTTAACATTTTTTTTCATGGTTTGGCATTATTTCTAAGATCCAAGACTCAGGTCCAGAATGGCCTCTAACCTCCATTACTCTAGGAGTAGGACAGCCTTCTTAGTCTAAGAGTCAGTTACTAAACCATAAAGTCTATAGTTATAAATGTACATAGTCAATGATCATCTCAGGATGTTCACTGCTATGTAAATCCTAAGGGTTGGTGTTACCCCCAAAGCCTGGAATCTTACCTCAGAAATGGTCTTAGGTATAGTCATCTTCCTGCTCCTAGCACCCCAAGCCAGCTAGTTATAAATCAGAAGGGCAGGCCTAATCGGAACAAATGCAGAGCAGGGTAGGTCATGCCATTTCTAAAACCCCTGCTGTAGGAATGGGATTGAAGTCTTACCAAGCAACGTCGTAAATGGTCCTGGTGTGGAAGCCTGATAAAGTGCAGATACATTTCCAGCTGGGGTCAGAGCCACTGCATGCCACCCCTGTGTGACAGAATTTTCTTAAGCCCAAGGCATTCTCTGTCCTGAGCACCTCTACTACTGCAAAGAAGAACCTAATGTGCCCTTCCTCATCCCACTGCCAATCAATGAGTCCTTGTCCCACCTGTGTGCCCACCCTCCTTATCTGCCTTACACACTGTTGCCAACCAAGAATTCTGAGAAGCACGTACCCCTTTTCCATTGTGGTCTGTCTCTAACAAGCTAATCTGCCTTCTAAGGCCATCCACCAGCCAACTCAACAAACTTCATTTCTCCCTTTTAATCCTCTGCCTTGCCTCACGGAATCCCATTCTTCACTCATTTGCTTTTTTTTTGTTGTTATTTTTAAAGACTTATTTGTTATGTATGCAATGTTCTGCCCGAATGCCAGAAGAGGGCGCCAGATCTCACCACAGATGGCTGTTAGCCATGGTGATTTGGATGCTGGGAGCTGAACTCAGGACCCCTGGAAGAACAGGCAGTGCTCTTAACTGCTGAGCCATCTCTCCAGCACCTTGTTTTGCTTTTTTGAATCAGGTTCTTACTATGTAGCTCTGGCTCTCCTGGAACTCACGATGTAGACCAGGCTGGCCTTGAACTAGGTGATCCTCCAGCTTCTGCCTCCAAAATACTGGGATTAAAGGTGTGTGTTTTCTGGCACCCTCTTTGGGTGGGGGGTGTGAGGCATATTTGCTGCTGAGTTTTCAACTGAGAATCTTGTGTTACATTCTCCTATTAAAAATTCTACATGTCCCCTTTAAATTTGATTGGAAGGTCTTGTTCTACAAAGCTACCCCTAGTTCTTTTGGTGCTTCTCTGGAGACTTCATGTGACATACTGAATCCAATTTGTGATTCATGGCAGACTATCTTTGTAGACCATATATCTTGGCACACTATAAAACTCTTAGAAAGGGGTTTCCTTTGACTCCTGGACACTCACCTTGTTCATTGCCTGGTAGGTATTGGCGCCAAATGCGTACAGTACGGTCATCACTGCAAGATGCCAGACGTTGGCCACTGGGGTCAAAGGCCAAGCTCCACACAGTGGACTCATGACCTTCAAGGGTGGCACAGCAGACCCAGTCATCCCCTTCTTCCTGGTACAACTTCACTGTGTCATCATAGCTGGCAGAAGCTAAAAGCTGAAAGGGTGAGAAAGGAGACCCAGCATTTGTTTGTTTGGGTACCTAAGAGGTACCCATCATCCACTATCAAATTCTGTCAGGACAGGACAGTCCCAGAGATCTCTACACAAGTGAGGGTGATATTGAAGAGTGAAGGCAGGCTGGGCACAAGCCTCCACTTCAGGGTTCTTTCCTACCTCATCTGACTCTTACCTCCTGTCTTGGGTGCCAAACCACATGCTTAACGTCCTGTGTATGAGAGTTGAGGACACTGACACATTCATACTCATCCTCTTCATCAACTGAGGAAGGAAAAAGAACCAAAAAGTTGACTTTGGGAGCTGGAGAGATGGCTCAGTGGTTAAAAGCACTGACTGACTGCTCTTCTAGAGGACCCAGGTTCAATTCCCAGCACCCACATGGTAGCTAACTGTCCGTAACTTTAAGATCTGGCATGCCCTCACAGACATGCAAGCAAAACACCAATGCACATAAAATAATAAAAATATATTTTGGGGAAAAAAAAGCTGACTCTGTTAGGAACAAAGCTGAAAGACAGTGAGCTGATTTTTCATTATACCTAGAGGCACCTGGACTCACCTTCCCAGACCCACACACTTTTATCTCTGCTACAGGTAGCCAAGAGGTTGCCGGATGGGGCCCAAGCCACTGATTTGACCTCATTTTCATGACCCTCAAGAGTTGTTACACACTGGAAAGGGGAAAGGATTCTGAATTAATGGCAGCTAAGTGTCCTAGGCCCTCGTAAAACGTCTAAGATCACAATTTTGTTGTTGAGACAGCTCATATACAGTCCAAGATGATCTTGGATTTGTGGCAATCCTCTTAGATTAGTGCCATGAACTACCATACCCAGCTACCATTTCTATAGCATAACAATTAAGTAAAGGCTGTATTCAAATAGTCCAGGTTGACCCAGACCTGGGGTGCAAACAGGTAACAGTTTGCTCCCATCCAGCCTGGTTACCTCAAAGTCATCCTGGTTCTTCTTCCAAATGCAAGTGGTAGCATCAAAGCTGGCAGAGGCTAGGTAATTTCCACAGGGGGACCAGGCCACTTTCCGGACAGTGCGCTGATGGCCTTCAGAAAGGACAGACTTGCAAATCCAGCTGTCACCTACAGGCAGAGAACAGGCAATGCCACTCAATAGCTGGTACTCAAAAGTGGAACCCTATTGGGGTGACAGACTCAATCATCAGTACAAGGATGCAGACTTCCTCTGGAAGGGATCCTAATAACGGTCAAAATGCTCTTCTCATTTTTCTTTCTCGGCAAATATCCCAGTTCCTGCAACAATCCCAGACTGTCTGCTGACGCTTGCACACTTCTTTCCTGGACAAACCCTTTTCAGAGTAGCGTCTTCCTCGGCACCAGGGTCACAAAGCCAAGCCAGGCCTTACCCTCGGAGCCCCAGATGCGGATTTTACGGTCGCCGCCGCACGAGGCCAGCAGGGTCCCCGTGGGGTTCCAGGCCAGGAACCAGCAGCGTGAGTCCGGGTGCGCGGGGACGCGGCTCTGCAGCACCAGAGAATCCTTCATGGCAGCGGCCTCTGGGTGAGAAGGAGGACGCCGAAAGCAACCGGCGGAACGCGGTGGCCACTGTAGGAGCCCACGGTCGCCAAATGCCCAGCTTCCGCCAGAGGGGTCGCTCTAGGAACTGAAGTGCTCGCTGCTGACGCCGCGCAGCCTTCTGGGACTTGTAGTCACTCTTTCTCAGTTTTCACAACGGGAAGCCTCGCGGGACTGTCCCGAACTACCAGTCCCCTGATGCCTCGCGCGAGAAAAAGTGGCGCTCACACAGTGACGCGCGCGGAGGGCAGAGCGGCGAGCCGGAGGAGGCGGGGGTGGGGTGGAGTTGGAGGAAGCCGGAAGTGCATCAGCTCGGTCCGACTGGGCGTTGCAGGATTCGGGCCTGGGATCGCTTGGCCGGGGCAGCTGAGAAGCCCGTGACCGGGCAGAGCGGCGTCATCCCGGCCCTGAGGCCTGCTGACCGGTGAGGAGAAGGGACTAGAGTAGGAAGGGTCACCGTGGCTTAGGTCGCACCCCAGAGTGTGCGTTCCGGATCCCGGCGGCCCAGCCGCATCCTCCGCCCCTCTGTCCAATAACCCGGGTCTAAGTGTCCTCCGCCCCCCGCGCTAGAAGCTAACCCCCGGTACCTCCGCCCGTTCATCCTGGCGTATCCACAGCCCATCTAGTCCCCTGGCCTCCCGGAGTCCTGGTCCAGCACCCCTGTCCTGAGCCCTAGGTCCCCGCCCCCCCGAGTCCCCGCAGTCCTTAGATCTGTGATCAACCCTGGGTCCCACCCCGCAGTCTCTGCTGCGGACCCTGACAGCTCCGGGCCAGCAGCCCATAGCATTGCTCTCCACCGGGTACACACAGGCTCTGCGCGCCCCGCTGAGGTCGGCGGCCATCAGCAGCGACCGCAGAGCTACAGCGGGCGGCCCCGGGCATGTATGCCCCCGGAGGCGCTGGGCTGCCGGGAGGGCGCCGGCGGAGGAGCCCGGGAAGCAGCGCTCTGCCCAAGCAGCCGGAACGGAGCCTGGCTTCGGCCCTGCCTGGCGCCCTGTCCATCACGGCGCTGTGCACTGCCCTGGCGGAGCCCGCTTGGTTGCACATCCACGGAGGCACCTGTTCCCGCCAGGAGCTGGGGGTCTCGGACGTGCTGGGCTACGTGCATCCTGATCTGCTGAAAGGTGAGGACTTTGAGCTCCTTCTCTCCCAGCTTTAGGGACGCTGCAAAACCGCCATGGGACTGGCCGAAGCATAGATAACCAAAGACAGTTGTTTGTTAAAGGCAGCCGCCCTGTTCTTAATTGGTGTTCATGCCCACCAGGTGGCTCTGTCTGAGGGGCTAGCCCCTCATCAATTCTGATGTTATGCAGCCAAGCACCTATTCCTCACCGTCATGCTAATCCAGAATGCTGCTATTTTAGGTTTCTTCCAGAGGAAGGGTGTTAGGTATCACAGTTAGACACCCCCTTCTAACAGATCTGTGAGATGCAGAAAAGTTTTGGGGCAGCTTAATGGAGAAAACAGACCTGTTAGTATGTCTAATTGTAAAAGATATTTTAGTATTCTGTGATAATTTGATTTATAGTAGAGGGTACTTGTGGCATTCCAGGTCATCAGATATCTATTCCATTGACACACTCAACAATTGGAATTTGACTTTCTATGTCCTTACAGATATGCCTGACTGAGACAGTCGTTTTATTCATCAACGGATTTCCCAGCAGGCAGAAGAACATACTGTTCTTTTTATTGGATAAATAGTCCTGAGCTTAGTGGAGGGCCTGTCTGAGGAGCCTCAGAGCTCCTCTTCTCTTTTTAAAAATGAGGATAAAGGCAGTGTGGTGTGAAAGCAGGACTGTACTTTCTTATTTTTAATCTAAAAATGGTCAGTGTACTCCAAATGGTCACATCTTGTTGCCCTTAAGTCCTTTGAACTAGTCTCAGATGTCTTCATGATTGTCTTTGGCCTCTTTAGTTCTGGTACATTCCTGTTAGAGATGTGCCAGGTGTGTCTCATGAAGGGCTCAAGCCCTGGAATTTGGTGAAAAGGTAGGTTTCTCTCTGCATTGAGATAAACACACCACAGTAGGTCTAAGCGGGAAAGCCTTATCCTATCACCTACCTGAGTTCTCTTAATTTGCTTCTCTTTGCACTTTCAAGGCTTTAGGGCACTTTTTTTAGAGAACAAGGTGGAGGCTTCTGGTTTGAGATTTTTTTTTTTTCACCCTCTTCCTGAGTTTGTCTTTTTAAGAACAAGGATATACACTAGGTGGAGGCCTTCTGATATGGAGCTTTTTCATATCATATACCCGATGACACAAAGACTGTGAAGTTTGAATATGGATGCTTTTCCATTTCTTTGCACTCACCTTCATTCAGGCCTTTTGCATTTGGTGCCATGGTGTTTCTGTTTCTGGAGTTGAGTGTCACACACAAACTGGAGAAGAGTTTATAATGGTTGTCCTTTGCAGGTCATCCGTGGGTGGGAGGGCCATAACATTCAAATGGTGTAGAGAGGCAGTCTGATCTTATACCTGTGTTTCAGAGATCCAGGAAGAAAAGAGAAGGAGTACCCCAGGCTTGCCCTGCTAGGTGCCATCACATATACTGCCTCCCATCTGTTGATGCCAGAATAAAATGATGCTGTCTTCTTAGTTATGTTTATCCTTTGTTTTACTTCAGCTGTTGTAAAGAAAGATCTCACAATACTCTACCTTGGTGTATGTCTCTGTCAAAGGCATTTAAAATAAAAATCAGTTCTTGTTTTGTTCACAGATGTATTTGCCCTTCCTAAGAAATTATTCAGATCAGATTTTGTCCTTTTCAAACATGTCTTAACCTTTACTTGCATTTGCTGTGTGTTTAGATCTCTTAGCCCTTTTGTGGTTTGCCTGCTCTGCCCATCTTCTTGGCCATTGTAAGCCAGGACACTTAGCTCCTGTCTATAAATAGAAGCATTGGCACTGGGGCCTTGTGAGCCATTGCGGAAGGCAAGGAATCTGGTCTCTTGTAGCTTCTCTTCTGCTGTTCTCTACCTATGTGTTTTGTGATGTCTTATGGACCTTCAGGCACATGGTATTCTGTGTGACTATGCTGATTTCTAGGTCTATCAGATGATTGGTCCTGAAAATCCAGAATAGTTCAATTCTAGGAGGGAGTAGAGCTGTGCTGGGCAAATATGGTGCTTATAGATACTTGCAGACGGAAATACTCCACTAGGTCTCTGCAGGCAAGAGTGAGGTGGTCCAGAAGGCTCCATAGCAAGCCTGTGTACCAGGCATGGAGCTAAGCACACTTCACATTTGACCTAATTTGATTCTTATTCACAAAGACTCCCAGCTCAGGGAGAGGAGGTGGTCTACTCAGAGACACAGACAATCGGCGACTCTACAGTCCATGCTCTTATTACCACTCTCTTAGTGTCCTCTGGATTTCTTTTCCTTTCTGTTAGTTCTGTGCAGAACTTACTATTTACTATTCTGATTGGTTTTTGTTGCTATTCTGTTTTCACCAGTAAAAGAAAGATTTTATTAGAGGTGGAGAAATTATTAGAGAGATTTGGGAAGCTGTAGCCTTTCTGGTGTATTTTATCACAAACTCAGCCAGAGCTGTGAGTTTTAGTACCCACACTATCTCATGTTTCAGACTCAACTTGTTGAACCTGGGGCAGAACCACTTACCCTTGCTGTGTGGCCAGATTTGTGAAGGCTTTTACAATTGCTAGTCCAACAGATTCTGTTCTGAATCCTTTCACATAGCTTCTCTGGGCTTAAGTCTAGAGAAGGCTTAGAAATGCCCAGACTTTTAGTGTTGAACAGAGACCCTGAAAATCCTCTCTGCCTCTCTGTTTTGGCCAGCAAAGGGCAGTCCCACTACCAGCCTTAGGAAGCAGTTTTGGAGAATGAGTAAATTGGGATGTGACTCAAGATTGACCACAGCCACTGGAAAACCAAAGAGGAGGGCGTGTTCACTGATGGGTGGTGGCAGATACTGATGCCACCAACAGGCCCTTAGGATCTGTTCTGGGGTGGCTTGGCTGGCACCATTGACGTCTATCTGTAAGATGACGTATCTGGACACTAGTGTGCCCTTCTGGTGGCCTGTGTCAGGTTTGACTAAAAGCCCAGAGTTACAGTGAAGGGATGAAGAGCTGGGGAGAAGGTGCTCAAAGAGACTGGGATTTCTTCTAGGCCACAGCACCCTCTGTGAGGAAGGAGGAAGGGAAGAGCAGCAGGAAGCTGGTCTGAAACCATTTTAGCTTTCCTGCCTTAGCCCACATAGGTCAAGAGGGGGTCAACCACAGACAGGTAGACCGGAAGAGCCAGAGCATTCAAAAACAAATCCATTCCTATGACTCACAAATGACCTTGGTCAAAGTCAGTTCCTTAGGATCTGATTACATAGCAGCTGCCTTCTTCCCTGATAACTAGAAGGGACAGTCAAGCAGTGTTTACCAAAATAAACAGGCCAGAATACAACTAGAGAATAGGATAGGATATTTTTATTGAATATACCACCACAAATCCCCTTTTGTGACAAAAATAAAAAAGTTATAACTAATATAACAAAAACTATATACAATAGGTACAATAACTATATATAATATATACAAGCAAAAATTACGTTGGTAATGTCCATTCCTTTAGCCGTTGACAAATTCAAAGAAAATATTCCATTATTTATCCTATTTTGGTGAGTCCAAATGATTCTACCTAACTCACTCTCTTTCTAACTTGTTTTACCAACTGAAAACTATCTTTTGATGTCTCTCAACCTTATACACTTTATACCTCTTAATGAGCTTCTTTTCTAAAACTGTAACTAGAAAACTATAACTATGACCACTTCATTTTCAACTCCCTCAGAGACCCAAGAAGGAAATAATACTGAGTAAACAGAATGTGCAAACAATCGACTTCCAAAAACTGAGAAATGACAGAAACAGCTGCTGCCTGGACGATCACCCAAGGCTCCTCCGCAGCGTTGGGGCATCCATCCTGGGCCTACAGGCCTAGCATGTCTGACAGACTTATCTGTGAAGCAGGATATTCTTAAAGACCTTTCTACTTTGTCTAGACAAGGTTTAGCAGTTCTGTCTTGTGTGTCCTACTCGTCCATTTTAGACATCACACTGTCAGCAGAAAGGCAAGAGCACTTTCTTTCCCAATGGCCAACTTTTGCCACAAAGAAAGTTAACTCCATATGGAGTTTCTTCTATGCCCATCATCATCTCTGAAGTAGACATGTCTCACTGTCATAAAAATAAGAAGAATGTAGTATACCAAATCACTGGCTCAAATTTAAAGTTAAGACTCTGCCCCACATGGCTTTTCTCTCCCACAATAAGTCACTCCTACCTACCTACCCTTTAGGGCTTTAGTGTCTCTGGAAGGCCTCTTGGGGAAAGGGGGAGTGTTTGTCCTCCCTGCCATATTAGTATTTAGGAAAGGAAACCAGAGACTTTAAGATCTCTGGCCCTAGGAGATGCTCCTGATCAGGGCTGTCTTCCTGTCTTACCTCATGCTGACACAGTTCCCTTGCTTGCCCCTCTCTGGTAATGTTAGCGACACTCAAAGGGACGTTCACATTAAGCTAGCCGTTCTCATCGTGTGGATTGCAACCCCTCTTGGGTGGGTGGTCCACTTACCCTTTCACAGGTGTTGCCTAAGACCATTGGAAAACACATTTTACATTATGATTCATAACTAGCAAAATTGCAGTTATGAAGCAGCAATGAAAATAATCTTCTGGTTGGGGTCACCACAGCATGAGGAACTGTACTGAAGGGCAGCAGCATCAGGAAGGTTGGGGACCTCTGCCTTAAACACTATAGCTTTGGAGTAGAGAAGAGCAATTGAAACAAAACATGCTTGAATTAAGTGTCAGGAGCTCTTCCTCTGTCCAGAGTCACTCTATTCAGTCTGGCTGAACAGCTGACTGTTTTCCCTCCTAGCACTTGTCTGTGGTGGGTGAAGCAAGTGTTGCTGCAGGCTATCTAGTGACTTGCTGAAGACTGAATGTAGCCTGTGGTAGACCTAGTATTTGACCAGGTATAGAGTTTTTCTGGTTTCCTAACTCCTGACTAGGACTGTGCTCAGATGCCCTTGGTGCTGCAGAGATTTAAACACCATATGAAGGTAGGTGTATCCTAAATCCCTGTGAGCACTGCTCAGTGATCCACACCTCTCTTGTCCTGTTGTTGTTGCTGCTGCTGATGGAATCTGAGTCCTTAAGCTGCTGTTTTCATGAGCTCAGCAGCTGCTGTCTTGGACAACATTCATACCAGGTCATCTGACCCTTCTTTTCAATACACCTCTTTAGAGTTTGATTGATTATCTCCATCAAGAAAATAATAAAAGCTGCCAGTGGGTGCTTCGCGGTTTCCAAGTAGCACAGTACAGTGTCTGGGGGGTCACTGTGTGACCTGGAGGAGGTCACATAATCTTCTAGAGCTTCTGACTCCTTATCTGAGCTGTGTGATGAATTCCAGGGTGGCAATCAAGCTTGACAAAGATAATGATTGACCTGTTCCTGTGCACAGGCTCCGTACTTTCAGCCATTGTTTGCCTTTAGGAAAAGGTAGTTAAAGGAGAGCCTTTAACTACCTTTCTTGAAGCTTTTTATCATGTGAATATCTTATTTATTAAAATAAAAATATTTTAAAATGTAAAGCACATAGGCTTGGATATATTAGGTACACACTTTCAAGGATAATATGTTCAACCATCATTAGAAGAAACAAAACCAGTGTCTCTGAAGCTTCTTGTGTTCCCTTCTTAACAGAGTGCCCAGCTGCACAAAGTAATGCAGGTGAACTGCTGCACAGTGGCCTGTGATGTCTGCTTGTACAGCCTGTCTCTGGCAGGTATTCTTGGTAGCACTGGAACACTTGAGTATTCCAATGCCATGCAGATCTGCAAAGAAACTGATCGTGTTTTCAGTAATGTTCAAATCAGAGCCAGAAGTCAGCCCCTGCTCCTCAACCCTTTCTTCCTGGGCCCCTCAGAATCCCTGTGCTGTCTGGAGTAAGCACTGCTGGATGCAATGAGGGTAGATGCTAGCTTCTGGCAGAACTCATAGACAGGCAAGCTCCATGGCAGTAGGTAATTACCCAAGCTACATGCTAGGTCTTCCACAGTTAAGATCATGACAGATAGTTCTGAAGATAGCCAGATGGAGGCACCCAAGTCTTAATCTGGGCTCAGCCAGCATCTACCTGGAGAATTTTGAATCTGAGGCTGAGTACATATGTCAGTCACGAAATATTTGGCATTTCCCACCGCTCAAGATTCCATAATGGCCAGCATCTGCTGTACTGAATCTTTTTTTGTTGGCAGTGGGTCCACCACTTAGCTTCTTGGTCTTTCCTCCATCTGTCTGTCTTCCTCTGGTATTTATCTAGTACAAGTAGCAGATGGAGACTTGGGCTACTTGTATGGGGAATTTTCCGTGCCCCCAGCTCCTCTAGGAGCATGGTACATGATTGCAGCAGCACCGTGGTGATTGGGATGTATGCTAGAAATTGAAGATTGTCATCTTCAGATTCTGAATTGGACATCAAAGCTCAAGAAAGGAGCCTGTAGCCTGTGAGTTTGATCAGCTTTATCTAGTTTTTCCCAAAGCACTCAGTGACCTATGGCCTAAATGAAAGCACTTGGCAATAGCTGAAGGAGGAGGAGGAGGAGAAGAAGTGAAGACTTACTTCCTTCTTAAACTTTTTTGTTTTTGTTTTCAAGACAGAGTTTCTCTGTGTAGCCAAGGCTGTCCTGGAACTAGCTCTGTAGACCAGGCTGGCCTCAAATGCACAGAGATACTCCTGTCTCTGCCTCCCAAGTGTTGAGATTAAATGTGTGAGCCGGGGCTGGAGAGATGGCTCAGCGGTTAAGAGCACTAATTGTTCTTCCAGAGGACTGGGTTCAATTCCCAGCATAAAGGTGTGAGCCACCACTGCTTGGCCTTTTAAATTTTTTTTTTATTTATCTATCTACTCATTTATTTTTTAAAGCAGGGTCTCACTGTGTACCCTGGTTAGCTTGGGACTCACTATGTAGACTAGCCTCTGACTCAGAGAGGTCTGCCTCTGAGTATTGGGATTAAAACAACAAGACCTGCCTTTGGCTCCTTTTTTGATGAGCCTTTATTCTGTTCTGTGCTTCACATCACAGTTTCCATAGCTATCAAAGGAGACTGACAGTATCGTTTATTGAAAGTTTTAAAAGAAGGTATTTAAATACTGTGAGGAATACAAATTGCCTTGTTTTGGTGCATGTTTGTCATCTTAGGGACTTCTCGAATGTTGCCTCCTCCAATTTTAGCACTTTTTTCCCCTTGGTTTACCCCCCTATTTTGGTAGCATATACATGCTATTGTTTCTGAACTTTCCAGGGCTCTTGTGATATAACTTAGCTTTCTCACTGCTTGCTTGCATTTCAGCTGTCTAGTCCTAATCAAAGTCTTCTCTTTTTTTTTTTTTTTTGTAGGGGGTGCAGTTGAGGGTGATAATTGAGACAGGGTCTCATGAAGCCCAGGCAGGCCTCAGTTTTGCTAAGTAGCAGAAACTGGCCTTGAACTCCTGAACCTCTTGGCAGCACATCCTAAGTGCTGGGATTATAAGGGTGAATTTATGTAATCTAGGTGTTTAGCTCAGTGGCATATTTGTTCATTGTTAGTGTTCACCACTGTCTATTTTCAGAGCTTTTTCATGACCCCAAACTGCAAACTCACCGTCAACTAACACCTTGCCTTCCCTTTCTCCAGCTCCTGGTGGCCACCATCTCACTCCTCTGTGTCAGTGATTCTGACTTCCTGGCATTTCATGAACAGAATCACAATAGTTGCCCTTCTGTATTTGACTTAACTGACTTCACTTAGCTTAGTGTCTCTAAGTTCAGCGTATGTTTTAGAATGGAAACAGAAGGAATGGATGAGTAGGTAGGGAATGAGAATTAATTGACCTCTAGCCTTGGTCTCTGGCTGTTTTAGTTCAGAAGTCAATGGCCTTTTCCTGCTGACCCAAAGCATCCTTTAGCAAAACAGCTTAACATGCCAGCTTTGTTGTCAGAATCTTGAAAAATGGTTTGAAGCTAGCTAGATCTGTGGGTACCCACCTACAATTCCAATACTTAGGAGGCTGAGGCAGAAGGATCCTGAGTTTGAAGCCAGCCTGAGCTACACATTGAAACTTTGTCTCAAAAGCAAAGTGAAAGAGGGGAAGGAGTCAGGGAGGGTATAGCGTGAATTTTAATTGGTCTTAATAATAAAAACCTAGAGCCAGATATCAGGTTAAATTCTGAAAGATCAGAGAGGCAAAGAAGCAGCCACAGCCACCTCTTTACTTCTATGACTTTTCAGACCAAAGGGACCCAGAGTTCCTCTCTCTGCCCAGACATACCACTTCCTGTCTCTGCTTTCCAATTGCTGGTTTTAAAGGCATATGCCTCCCAAGTACTGGGATTAAAGGCAAGAGATCCCAGGTGGTGGGATTAAAGTCATGAGTTTCTACTGCCTGGCTCTGTTTCTCTTTTAGACTGGATCAAGTTCTTACTGCCAGTGTGGCTTTGAATTCCAGATCTTCCTGCTTCCTCCTCCCAAGTGTTGGGATGTGCCACCATTGCCTGGCCTCTATGGTTAACTAGTGGCTAGCTTTGCCCTCTGGTCTTCAGGCAGGGGGGAGGAGTGGGCACTGGGCATGGCACTGAGTTTGTAGAGTACCTAACATACAGGAAACCCTGCTTTGTGCCATAAAATTATGTGTGGTGGTGCATGCCTGTAATTCTGGCCCTCCAGGGGTGGAGGCAGGAAGGTCATAACAAAATCAAGGTCATTCTCCACCTCTGCTCAGCAAGTTTGAGGTCAGCCTGAGATACATGAGACCCTGTCTCATAAAGAAATAAAGAAGAAATATACAGTCATTCTAGACTAGTCTTGTTGGAAAAGGACTTGAGGTGTCCGGGTGACTCCTTTTTGCAGCATGGGAGTTCTTTGCCCCTACAGAGCAGCTGGTGGCAGGAGTACATACAGTGCCCTGCTGGCTTCTGCCTCCTGGAGACTGTGGCGTAGGAAACCTGACATCCTTTTAAGTCCATTGCCTGCCTCATTGTGTCTCTACAGACTTCTGCATGAACCCCCAGACAGTGCTGCTCCTGAGGGTCATTGCTGCCTTCTGCTTCCTGGGCATCCTGTGTAGTCTCTCTGCATTCCTTTTGGATGTCTTTGGGCCCAAGCATCCAGCTCTGAAGATCACTCGTCGTTATGCCTTCGCTCACATCCTCACTGGTAAGGCCAGGGTCTACTCGTGGGAGAGGACCTGCCCTGGGGCATAGTGGTACATGGGATTGTTTCTCTGTAGAGAGCTGTGTGATAAGCTCTGTCTAGCCTTTCAGGGAATGGGGTGCTTCTGTCAATTGTGAGTCATTTACCTAACATTAAGAGGGAATGTTAGACTTCCACAGGAATCTCTTGGCTCTCTAAACATGACAATTGAAGTTCATAGAAATTCAGGGCTTGGTGTAAGCATGGAAGTCTTAGGCTGGACTGGTGTGTATAGTCTCTCCTACTAAGTTTCCCTCAGTGCCAGGTCTGCCTTAGAGAAGGCTTGTATGCAGCTGCTTTCCTCACGTGGGTCTGGGCTGGTGTCATTTTGGCTTTTGGTAATGATTGACTTCAGTTCCAGCTCAATTCCTGAGACTGCATGATCTTCTCTGTTCCTTCTCAGCACCCAGAAGCATCAGGAGCTTTCTCTAACTGTAAATTATTTCTTTCTTTTCTCTCTTCCCTTCTTTGGAGGGGTACGGGATGGTACTGGAGATTGAATCCAGGGCCTTGTGCATGTTAGGCAAGCTTCTTACCATTGAACAGTAATTCTTAAGATCGACCCTGTCTAGGCAGGATGGATCAGATAACTGTCCTCAGCCCCTAGCCAAGAATTTCATAGCCAAGAAAGTTCTTAGAGCCTTGGGGCAGGCAAATCCTCTGATAACTGGGTGAGAGGCTGTGATTGATTCCTTAAACATCCTGACTGCTGACCCTTGTTCTGTGCTGTCCCTCTGTTTCCCAGTCCTACAGTGTGCTACCGTCATTGGCTTTTCCTACTGGGCTTCTGAGCTCATCCTTGCCCAGCAGCAACAGCATAAGAAGTACCACGGCTCCCAAGTCTATGTTACCTTTGCTGTTAGCTTCTACCTGGTGGCAGGAGCTGGTGGAGCCTCAATTCTGGCTACTGCAGCCAACCTCTTGCGCCACTATCCAACAGAGGAAGAAGAACAAGCACTGGAGCTGCTGTCTGAGATGGAAGAGAATGACCCGTACCCCGCAGAGTATGAGGTCATCAACCAGTTCCAGCCTCCCCCTGCCTACACACCCTAATGCCAGCTGGGCACTCTTCCTCAGCAGCCCTTCCCCAGTACCACAGCTCTTCTTATACCCAGAAGAGCCACTTCCCCCAGCAGGTCTCACCGGTAGGACCCTGACCATCTTCACCAAACCTTCCCCAGGTGACATTCTGCCTTTAGGGTTGTCCATTTGTCCCTGCTCTGCAGAGCTGGGACTCTAATTTTATATAATGCACTTTTCCCCCCCTCTCAGAACCCTCTGCTCCTTTCCTACTCACTAGCTCCTTCCAACCAGGGATGGTCAGATAAGTTTCCTTCCTTAGTGGGCCACGTCTTTGGCACTGGGACTTTCCTTGGGTTGCTGCTGGTAGTGGACAGTCCCTGAGAAAGGTGCCAACAGGGCACAGAGGGAAGGGGACTGTGCCATGCAGGTTCACTTTGCCAGGCCCAGCATTTGTGCCACTTCTGTATCTGGGCTGACTCCCTCATTCCTTCTAGAGTGCCCTAGGCCCATCCATCCACTTTGTGGATTCTCTGCACTTTAGTCTCTGGGCCATTCCTCATGTATGTTCTGGTTTTCTGGATTAAAGGAATTGCTGTTGGGGAGCAGAACAGCTGCTCTCCTGCCCTGCCCTGGCTTCCAGTGGTTGGAGTCAGGCAAGGAGGCAGAACCAGGCGAGAGACTGATCCTATCGAGGACCTGACCCCAGTGAAGGGGACTGCGTGCCCCACCCCTTCACCTTTTAATGTGAGTCGTTTTAAAAGGAAAACAAAAACAAAACCAAGCAATAGCAGCCATGCTCTCTTTCTAAAACAAGGACATGGCTGTTGTTCAGAAATGGAGCCCATCCTTTAGACGCTGCAATATTTTGGACCATAGCTCCCGGTAAGCCTATAGTCACCCCTCCCAGGCTCTCCGACAGAATGCAGACTTTCTGTCCTGGCTCCTTCTTCCAGGCAGCTGTGGCTCCCTGGGGCCTTTCTGTGGAACTAGGGCCAATGGCCCCTGCGGGGCTGAGAACAATGGCCTGGCTGGCTGGCCAGCATGGTGCTCCTCAGAACTGTGGCACTGAGATATAACCTGGCCTCAGTTTAGGCACAGGGGCCAAGCAGGGCAGGACCCTCCACTCTCCACAATAGTACTCCATCCAGAGACCCATCAGGTTAGTGTCAGGACCCTGTCAGATGTGCAGGCCTGGCTATAGCCTTCAGAGTCAAATGTGTCCCCTAGCCGTCATGTGACTTGGGGCTACAGTTTGCTGCATGCCCCTCTCCCCTTCTGGAATGTATGCTGGTCTTGCGGTGTGCTACTGGGCTGTTATTCTAGCTATTGTTTGCCTTGGGTCCAGTTTTATTGTTTGTTCATTTTGTTGTTTCCCTGGAGACCTGGGGCATAAGGTAGGTGGGTCTTGAGAGGCCTGCAGCTTGGATCCAGATAGGCAGGCTGGAAGTTCTTGTTCATTTATGAGCTTCTTTGGGGGGAGAGAGAGTCTAGTGCTAGCTGAAAGGCAGATGAATTCTGATCTCCTCTCACCCTTAAGATAGCAGACATTTTGAGCAAGAATGGAGACTGAATACAGTCCCTGAACTGTGACTACAAGACTGTCACCTCACCATTCTTTGGTCAGAAGGAGTGGGGAACATGTGGACAAATGCCTATGTAGATGAAGACCAAGTGTGCCCATAAGAAAGCATCTGCTTGGAGTTCCCTGCTGTGATGCCAAAGTGTGCCCCAGAATGACTCTCCCATTCTTCCAGACCCTTTTCTGAGGCAAGAAAAGCTGCCAGGTGATGCCTGAGCACAAAACCAAGGAGCTAAATTAAGACTACCTTTCTGTGAAGTCCTGAGCTCATCATTGGCAGGTTTCTGAAGTGTGGCCAACTCTCTCTAACATAACATCTGAGGGAGCAGGCCAGAAGACCAGGCACCAAACATGCATGCCAAAGTGAATGAGGACTTGACCCTGTGGACTGTTCCTTGCAATTTGGAACCCACTTTTTATTAGCTTCCCGTTCCTCTGGCCTTTCTCTTTTCCCCACCATTCTGACAGTGATAATTTGTCATATAAATTCCTCTGGTTGTGTTTTTCTTTTCTAGGAAAAAAAATTAAAAGGTGAAACAAAAACCAGAAACTACAAATGAGAACATAAATGCCAGTGGCTGCCTGTCATTTTTGTCCCAATTTTCCAGATGTTTGTTCTCTTCCACCCAGAGAAGCAGGAGACATTCAGTAATGAAGCTCTTAAGGGACCAAAGTTAGGAGGAACTTGGCATGGACCTAACCACACATGACATTTTGATCCTTGGGAGCCTCGCACTCCTGACATCTTCCACAGAGGAAGTTCCCAAAGTCCACAGCTAGAAACATCTCTACCACAAGCTTTGGGCTCCCCTCTCTGCATGTCCTGATTAGCCACAGAAGGGCTGTTTTCGGATCTCTAGTGGTACTGACTGGGGAAAGCCTAAAAATGTAAATGGTTCTAGGAGCAAGACCTGCAAAGTTGGTTTCCAGGCAGTTGATGGGTGAAATCTTGATGGCTGCCCATACTCTGAGTTCATTCATTCTCAACTTGAGGCCCCACATATATATTTGGTGAAACCATTTAGGACTCTCTTTGGGAAGTATCCATTTCTAGTAGGATGCATGTCTTTCCTGGAAACTGATAATCTTCTCATCTCATGTCCATTAAGACATTTCTATAAAGGGTCCATTAGATTATGTACAAAACGCTGAGCCCTATAAAAGACATAGGATGTCTGACGGGATCTTGTCTCCCAGGATTTTATTTCCCTAAGCTCAGGAGATAGATTCTCCCACAGGAAAGCAGTAAATGGGTAGTCTTCTGGCCACCTTGGGACAGTCCAATGCTGGTGAGGCTGGTTCTGATTAGAATAATTATCAGAAGTTTTCTTTTCTGGAAGGAGCAGATAGAGCTAGGTTGGTGTGGTAGAGCATTTGGGGGAGGGGCCATTCCCTCTGTGGGAATGACATGGTAGCCAGGATGCAGTTTGAAGTAAGATGGTGAAGGTTCATCGGATGTTCCTCATAGCAGTAAGAAGCCACAGGAGGGCTCTGAAAGCAAAGGGGATTCAGTTTTATGGACTGATGGTGCTTTAGAGGCCTGTGATGTTAAGGAAAGCACCAGAGAGTGAGAATCAGGGACAGGTGGACATTGTGGAGGATCCTCAGGTCAGTAGAAGCAGGAGAGAGTCCAGGAACTCCAACCCTGTCATAGTGCGCTAAAAGATGGGATCGGTCTTGTAGCTTTAGAAAAGAGGCTGGGTTGTACGAAGGATAGCAAGGACAGGCCTTGTTGTACCTGAAGGAAGGGCAGTTCTCCCCAGATAACCTCAGAATCCTCAGCTAGTTTCTTACTCAGAGGTACACATGCCCTGGGCCATGACAGTATGAAATACAAGTTTCTGTGAGGAGACAGGAAAGAACTAATAAACTTGATAGCCTTTGTTTTGAAATGGTCTGCAGTACTCCTGTGCCTTTCTGTGGGAGTGCTATTGTGATGGGGGTCAGGCAGAAAAGAGGACTCCATTTTGGATAGATTTGCCTGAAATGAGGCAGGAACTTTTTTATGATTTTTAAAAAATTTTTATTTTATGTGCATTGGTGTTTTGCCTGCATTTATATCTGTGTGAGAGTGTTGGATCCTCTGGAACTAGAATTATAGACAATTGTGAACTGCCATATGAGTACTGGGAATTGAACCTGGGTCCTCCGGAAGAGCAGCCAATACTCCTAAACTGCTGAACCATCTCTCCATCCTCAGGGCACGAACTCTTAGGAGCAGTGGTTTGACAATTAAGATGTCAGTTCCTCACTATGAACTGGGGAAAATGCTTGACTTAAGTACTGGAGGAGAGGGCTCTTTCCTCAGGAAAGATTCATGGTGGATTGGCTTGTCCATTCTGCTAAGGAGGAAAATATAGGTCTGGTGAGGGGCCTTTTTCAAAGACGTTGAATGGGAGGTAGAGACCTCCTCTGCCAACCATGTGTCTAAGGAATGAGAGAATAAAAGAACTTTCCAATAGGCAGTTTAAGTTCACTTTTTATATGGGTCTTTCAGAGTACAAAGCCTGTTTTAACCACCTTGTCCTGTTTCTAGATGGCAACTAGCTCCCTAAGAGAACACTCTGTGCTGAGGTGGACCATATACTCCTTATGTTTGTCTGTTCTAATCTCTAACTTGTCTGTTTTTTTTTTTTGTTTTTTTTTTTTTTTTTTTTTTTTTTTTTTTTTTTTTTTTTTTTTTTTTGTAAAATCATCCTGGTGGTAGGCTTTTGTGTGAATAATGAGAAGGATGCCTTTTTATTCTTCCTACAGTCTGTCCCCTTACAGTCTAACAGTACAGCAAAGAAAATCTGTATGTGTGTACACACACACACACACACACACACACACACATAAAATTTCTATTTTGTTGATAGGCTCAGTGGGTCAGAAGGTCAGACTATTTTTGTGTTTTGAGACAGTTTCACTTTGTAGCCCCCGCTGGTTGTTCCAGAACTAGCTCTGTAGACCATGGTGGCCTCAAACTCAGATCTGCCTGCCTCTAGCTCCTGAGTGCTGAAATGAAAACATAGGCCACCACCTCCAGCTTTTTTTGCTTGGGGGGGGATACATTTTTCTGTTTATCATTTTTGAGAGCATTTCATGTAATGCAGGCAGGCCTCCAACTGGCTATAGAGGAGAGATATCCTTAAACTCTTAATCATCCAGCCTCCACTTCTGAGTGTTGTAATTATAGGCTTGAATACTTTTATGTGGTACTGAGGTCAGACCCAGGGCTTTGTGCATGCTAGGCAAGCACTCCACCCTCAACTTTTATTTATTTATAGAAAAGATCTTACTACTAAATCCGGCTGGAACCCGATATCCAGACCAGACTGACTTCAAACCTCCCCAGTGCTGGATTAAAAGCTTTTGTCACCATACTTAGCTCTTTTTTTGTTAACATTAATTCAGCAAATACCTGAACCCAAAGCATTTTGTGGAGATTAAAAAGATCCTAACCCCAAAACTAAGGATATAGTTGGTAGAAGGATTGTCTTTGCATGGACAAAGCCCTGGGTTTGACCCCCAGTACCACAAACAAAATTATTAACTCATACAGTTATTGTCCTGAAGGTTTTCTAGACCAGCTGCTAGGAAAGAGAAAACCTGGTAATATCAAAGCTGACAGTCACTGGGTGGTGGTGGAGCACACCTTTAGTCCCTGAACTTGGGAGGCAGGCAGGTGGGTTTCTGTGAGTTCAAGGCCAGCCTGGTCCAGGACAGCCACAGCTATTACACAGAAAACCTTGGCCCCAAAAAACCAAACCACCCAGGCAAAAAACAAAAACAACAAAATCAAAACTCTGACAGTCAAGGAAAGCTCTATCCTGTGTAGTGACTCAGTCCTGTGACCCTAGCACTTAGAAAGGAGGCTGAGGCAGGAGAATTGCAGTCTGGGCCTCGTGAGGATTTTCAGTCCATCCCAGGGTTGTAAATGGTTTTGGCCCAGACTTTTCGGTACCAAAGGTTTAATCTCACTCTCAGCCTCGCTTAGCCTCAAATAATCACACACAGGCTTATACTTCTTTTATGCTGACTGACCTAGGGCCCAAGCATATAATTTGCTAGCTCCTTCACCTGAACTCAACCCACCCTGTTCAGCCTTGGGGCTCGGTACCTTTTCTCAGAGCAGCATTTCCTTTGGGTCTCCTGGCAGCTCCTACAACTCTGGCATCTGTGTCTGCCCTGAGATGTTCCTGAGTTTTCTTAGCCTTGTAGCCCCACCCACACTTCCTGTTTGCCTTTGGCCAATCAGCTTTTTATTAAACCCATAGGCAGGATAAATATTTACAACATTACCAGCATAATCCTACTACATCCCAGGCTATAGGTTAAGGCTATCTCAAAAGATGAAAAATAAGTAAAAAAGGAAGGCTTCCTGAAGGGATTTGATGAGAGACAATAGACTGGATGGCAGTCCTGAGCTGCTACATGGGTACTGGAAGCTGAACACTGGTCCTCTGAAAGAACAAGTGCTGTTAACCTGAGCCATCCCTCTAGTCCTCTTTATCTGTGTATGTGTCTGTGTGCAAGTATATATACCATGTGAATGCAGCTGCCTTATAAGCCAGAAGTCAAAACACCTGGAGCTGGAATTACAGGAGGTTGTGAGTGGCCTGATATGGGTACTGGGTCCTCTGCAAGAATATCAAGTGCTTTTAACCTCTGAGGGAATCTCTGCTGTTTTCAACAATGTACTGTAACATACACTATTTGGGAGCCTGAGAACCCCAAAACACAGGGGTGTATCATTTGCTGTGTTAATGATACAGGCCTTAATTGCAGAAGTTTAGAAAAGTGATGCAAAATAAAGAATGGAGGAAGACCCACCACAGAATCACTGTCCTCTCACCATGCAAACAGTAAAAACAAGACTGAGTTTACGTTTGGGGTTTATGGCCCCTTCCATGTACCCTTCTATTCCTGATAGCTAGCCCAGATCTCAGAGAATGGAATGGGTCCTCAGTCAATTAGGTCATAATCTCATTGCAGCTAATATTCCAGATGTGGTTAGTTGCTGGAGCAAATTGGTGCATCCCTGACCGGTGTGTAGTGATGTGATGTCTTTGCCCTCAACAACTTTCAGTCAAGACCTTCAAGAACTGTTTGCTCTGTGCATCTGGCAGGACTTGAAAGGCTCATTCTCTCTCCCTGTGCCTGTTACAGCCTTGTTCCAGAGACCTTGTTCATCTGTACCACACTGGTCTATGGCACCGGTAGCAGGCTGATTGGAATTAGCAACTATTCCAGTTACCTTGACAAGGTAGCTGAAAGGTGAAACTCCTTAAGAAGTCCACAGGACTTCCAGAGTTCTAATGATTGAAGGCAGTGGTTCTCAACCTTCCTAATGCTGTGTCCCTGCACCATAAAATTTTCCTTGCTACTTTATAACTAATCTTGCTAATGTTATGAACCATAATGTAAATATCTGTTTTCTGATGGTTTTAGGCTACCCTTGTGAAAGGGTTGTTTGGTTGCAACCCATTGAGAACCACTAGTCTAGGCTGTAGTGTGCTAGCCCTTTCTTTTATATTTTTAATTGTGTGTGTGTGAGAGAGAGAGAGAGAAAGAGAGAGAGAGAGAGAGAGAGAGAGAGAGAGAGAGAGAGAGCACACATGTGCACCATTCTTTCTCCTTGTGGGTCCTGGGCACTGATCTCATGTCATCAGGCTTGGTAGGAGGTATCCTTACCCACCAAGCCACTTTTTTTTTTTTTTAAAAAAAAATTAGTTTTTCAAGACAGGGTTTCTCTGTGTAGCCCAAGCTGCTTGGAACTCATTTGTAAACCAGGCTATCTTCCAACTTGGGTAGATCCACCTGCCTCTGCCTCCTAAGTGCAGGAACTAAAGTTGTGTGCCAACACAACCAGCCCTACCAAGTCATCTTGATGACCTGAGCTATCCTTTTCAAGGTTAAAGACAGGTACCATACTGTTAAAAAAGTTGTACAAAGCCAGGCAGTGGTGGTGCATGCTTTAACCCCAGCATTCAAGAGGCAGAAACAGGTAGATCTTTGAGTTCAAGGCCAGCCTGCTCTACAAAGTGAGTTAAAGGACAGCCAGGACTGTTACAAGAGAAAACCTGTCTCAAAAAACAAGAGGTACAGTGTGTAGTCAAGACCTTTTCTGTCTTGCCAGCCAGCTCCCAAATAACCACATGGAGACTTCTTTTTAATTAGGAAAGCTTGGCCATAGCTTAAGCTTGTTACTAACTAGCTTTTACAACTTAAATTGACCCGTATCATTTAATCTGTTCTTTTATGTGGCTCACTTAATCTTCACTCTGTACTCTCTATGCTGCTTCCTCTCTTAGTCTCCACCCATCCTCCCAGGTCTTCTCTACCCCCCAAATCCTGCCTAACTATTGGCTGTTCAGCTGTTTTCCAAGTGACAAATCTCCACAGTGTACAAAACAATTATTCCACAACAGTGGCTAGTGACATTGGATTTGGAGGCAGCACACAACTCCCAACAAGTTGTCAGTTTTGAGTGGGTCCCTGAACAAAAGGCATCATTCTTCTAAGTTCTCCTTGCCCAGAAAAGCTCTTGGTCCACTATTTTATGTGTATGGGTGTTTTGCCTGTATGTATACATGTGTATGTCTTTTCCCAAGGAAGCCAGAGGAAGGTGTCAAATCCCCTGGAACAGGAATGACAGTTGAGCTACCATGTGGGTGCTGGGAACTGAACCTGGAAGAGCAATCAGTGTTTTTATCCACTGAGTGCCTCTCCAGCATCCCAGTTGTTTTTTTCTTGTTGTTGTTTAAATTTGTGTGTCTGTATGAGAATGTGCAATATATGTGTGAGTGCTACAAAAGCCATAAGATGGCGTCAAGATCTCATGGACCTGGAGTTACAAGTGGTTGGGAGCCACCCAATATGGTGAGAACTTAACTCTGGAATTAAGAGCACCAAGCTCTCTTAACTGCTCAGCTGTCTTTCCAGCTCCCTCAATTTTTAGTTCCAGAACTAACACTGGGATAAAGTACTCAGTATCAGTGAAGCCCTCGGTGCTAGAATAAAATCTATTTGGAAATTTTAGAGAACTTGTTTTTCATCTGTTACTGTTTTGGGCATGTGGTCTTGATGGCTGTAATCTTGAATAGTGGAAAACATTTTAAGTGTTTAGCTGCTAAGATTTATCCTCTTATGTGGACAGTGTATGTTCTGGAGATCAATACGCTCAGGATTTGCTAGCTGCAGTTGCTGTATTTTCTTGACCTCAACTGAAAAACCCTTACTCCTCAATATTCCTGGAAAATGTCAAAGCCAACTATGTTAAGTTTTTCAGAGGAGAAGACAATTTTGTCTTTCCAGGGGACAATTCCTTCACTTTGCTTTAAGAGATAGATAGGAACTCCAAATCATGGATAGGTTGGGGCTTTTGAAAACCTCAGTGGTTCCTTTAAATCAACGGAAGCAGACAGCAGCAAAGCCCAACCTTCTCACTGCTCAAGAGTCCACTTTATTTTCTATTACAAATTTCTCCTTAATTTGTTCTCAAGAAGAAATAAACACAAAACCAATTTCTAAACTAAATTCAGCTCAGATAGAGAAGGAGAGACCTAACTTTCAGTCAGCAGAAAACATCCTTCCCCTTCAACCTTTGGAGAAAAATTAATTTTGGTACAAATATCTAAGATGGCACACACTAGTGAGAGTATAAGTAAACGTCTAAATCCTGTGCAAGGAAGTTTCTTGCTGACAGGAGAGAAGCTGCTGCCTCCTACTGGCAGCAGAGTAGACTGCTAGAAGGTTGCTCAGCCCATCTCCTAGGCAACTTGAATAAACTTTGCCCTTTTAACGTTAAATTCTTTCCTTCTAGGTGGTGCTCCCCAACAGCTTTGTTTTGTGTCTTTTTCGACAGTGTCTCACACAACATCTCAGGGGGGCCTAGGATTGCAAGCAGTCCTTCTGAGTGCTGGGATTGATTACAAGCTTCTCTGCCATTTAAAAACTTGTTCTGTGTGAAAAAGCATGAATTGGCACTGCAGAAACATGCCCACTTACAGACAGAATGGCAAGTCTCTACAGTATAAATACGCAAATGCACCCCACCCCAATTTCCTTGTTTGAAGAAACTGCTTTGGAAGCTGTTTATTGGTTCTTGTTAGAAATGTTTAGAGCCAGTCTGGTGGTGGTGGCATATGCCTGTAATCCCAGCACGGCTGAAATTGGTCTGATCTACAGAGCTTGTACCAGGGTAGCAAGAGCTACACAAAGAAACACTGTCTCAAAAACAACAAAAACAAAAAATGTTTAGGATCTAAAATACTGCTACAGCAACTGCAGTGTCTGGACAAGGCAAACTTCACTCTTGATCAAGAGGGTGCCATCTGAAGCAAACACAGGGATAAAAAGTGTATTTGGTTTTTATTCTAATTCAGGTGGTGGCTGTTTCTTTTCTCCACTGGCTGATGGCCAACCTCACAATCTTGTGCAATGGGCTAGTCAAAAGAATTGGCATGCAGGAAATGGAGGAGGGGGAAGGAGCGCTTCTGCAGGCAGTCAGCTTCCTGGAACAGAGCAGAGGGCCTCTGTGTACTGGATCTTCCAAGGGGAGATAAAAAAGTTTTTTTTTTTTTTTTAAAAAAACTTTATTTATTTATTTATTTGCCTTGGTGTTTGCCTGGAACTGGAACTACAGACAGTTGTTAGCTGCCACGTGGGTGCTGGGAATCGAACCCGGGTCCTCTGGAAGAGCAGACGGTGCTCTTAACCACTGAGCCATCTCTCCAGCCCCGATAAAAAAGTTTTAATTCCTGGTCCTAAATACAAGTTTTACTGTGTTTGACCAAAAAGACTATGTTTCTTACATCCTTTACAGCTCCAAATAGGTCTCCAATTGGCTTCCCATTCACCAAGGGGCAAACTGTGCTGTGTTAAAACCTTTTAACAATATGTCAACAAGATTTTTTCCCCCTTCAAAACAGGGTTTTTCTGTGTAGCAGCCCTGGAGCACGCTTTGTAGACCAAGCTGGTCTCGAATTCACACATAAAAGGTCCTGTCTCAGAGAACAAAACTCCAAAAGGGCTGGAGAGATGGCTCTGTCCTCTGATATTCCAGGCTATTTTTACTAAATATACAATATATCACCACAACAGAGATCTCCTGAATGCTGAGATTAAAGGCAAGAGGCTCCACCGCCCGCTATTAAGATTGTTAAGTGTAAGTTTGTTTGTTTTTAAGACAACAGAAACAATTTAGAATAAGGCTTCTTGGGGAACAGCTATCGCTATCATTTTAAGACTGTACACAGAATTTTTATTTACTTTTGAGACACATTGTTGCCCATGTTGGCATCGACCTTGAAGCAATGCTGCTTCCTGTCTCTGCCGCCAGAGTGCTGGATTACAGGCAGGAGCCACCACACCCCATTTTAGAATAGTGATTTATCCAGAGACTCCATTTAGAAACTATTAGGTTGCACATGGCAAGGTTTGTTTTGGGAAACTGTACTTTCCTACCCTGTGACCTCCTTCGAGTCAAATGGAGACCGGAAGGCAAGGCCTAGCGCTTTTTCAGATTGCCAACAGGTCACCTGCCCTTCTGGCGTTCTGTGCAAGGTGTTTCTCGGCCCCAAGGATGGGCCGCTGGTCCTCTCTCGGAGCCGCGTTCTGGCTGCAGATATCCAGGTTTCGGAGGATAAGGCCAGGAGGTCCTGGAAGGTGCCGGTGCAGGGGACCCCTGGCCTGCTCGGAGTCCGGGCTCACGTCCGGCGTGCACCGCCCCCCACCCCGCACAGAGCCGCCCCTCCCTGGACTGTAGAGACAGGTCAAAAGGACGGGCCTCTCAGCACAGTGGAACCCCACACCTGACCGCACCTCTCGCCGCGGCCGCCACGGAACGTCCCTAAAAGGCAGCCGCGTGGGGATCCGAGGGTCACTTTCCCTCCCGGCGCCCTTGACAGGCCATCGTGCCGGGCCACCTAGCTTGCTAACAAGCGGCCGGAGCAAGGGCGCATGAGCGCTTTGGCTTGGCCAATGAGCGCCCAGGTTTGTGGGCTGTGTCCAATCAGAGCGCGGACAGAGAAGACAGGTTCGGTTGCGCGCGCTCGGCGCGAGGGGCGGACACGAGCGCTCGCTGGGACCTGTGCTGCTGCGGCCCGGGACGCCCACCTTGCTGCTTCCCGCGCCCCGGATGCGAAGACCCGAAAGTTTCCCCGGTGTACGAGACGAGCGGGCCGCCGGGACCGGGGAGGCCTCGTGCAGCGGCTCTTTCCTAGAATCTGCTCTACCTCAGCGGTTCTGCAGAGAGGAATGTGGGGTGGCCCCTGGCCTCAGGAGCGTGAGGCGGGCTCGGGCTCGGCCAGTTAAGGGAACTACGCGGACGGCCCGGCCCCGCAGCCCTTTGTCTCCGGGGCCCCGCGGCAGGCGAGGGAGTCCACCGAGACCGATATGTTTCCGCGGAGGCCGCCGGCCACCCTGGCCGCCTGGCTGGCGGGCGCGCGGGGCGGGGGCCTGCTGTCCGTGCTGGCCAATCAGTGTCGCTTCGTGACGGGCCTGCGCGTGCGGCGAGCTCAGCAGATCGCGCAGCTCTACGGCCGTCTGTATTCCGAGAGCTCGCGCTGCGTCCTGCTCGGACGCCTCTGGCGCCGGCTGCGCGGCCCCCCTGGCCATGCCTCTGCCTTGATGGCGGCGCTCGCAGGTGTCTTCGTATGGGACGAGGAGAGGATCCAGGAGGAGGAGTTGCAGAGGTGTGTGTCTCTCGTCTGCAGCGGCGGCGTCCCTGTTCCGTAGAGAGGGGTGGGCCTGGGCGAGAGGTTGGTGGTCACCTTGGATCCTGCCCTGTCGTCAGTGCCCCGTTTGCTTGATGGTCTTTTGGGTGACGATGCAATAGATTGAACCTATTTTAGCATCACACGTTATTGCCCCTTGCCTGTTAATTCCATTTGTCAGGTTAAAAATAGCTGGAAGCGTGTGTGTGTGTGTGTGTGTGTGTGTGTGTGTGTGTGTGTGTGTACTTCTCGTGGGTTGTTCCAAAAACAAATTAGATATCTAAGATATAGAGGCCATTTTTCTGGTAATCTGCATACCCAGAAAACTGCACATTCTAAACGGGCTTCAAAATAAACCTAAGGGTGTGCGTGTGTGTGTGAGATCTTGCCATTTATAAAATGACTGCTATCCAGATGGGACTCGAGCTTTGCGCGGACAGCCTCTGTCACTGTGACTTGTGTCTTGGCACAGTTAAGAAGCTGGGAGGGGTTTGTCTGTTTGCACAAAGCAGTGGCCTATCAGAATTACTTTAACCTGTAGGAGTTAGGGGAAATTTCTGCTGTTTAGAACTCTTCGAATACCGTGTCATTAGGCTTTGTGAAAAAGCCTACTGGCATATTTTTGTTAGTCTATAGTTCTGAGACTTCATAGATAATCTTAGAAGGTAAATGTTTTTGCATTATATATGCTGTTTCTATATTCCTTTTAAACAGTCTCTCAAATTGTGCCCATCGTCCACCTGCCTTCCTCCCTTATAAACTGTGATTTCAGGAACCAAGGCTAGTTCCTCCTTACCCCAAAGTCTGTTCCTTCTAAGTATTTCTTATTTAAACGGGGAGAGAACCTGTTTTACATTTTTTGTTGCATTAAAAATGAGAAGAACTGTAAAGAATATCAAGCAACAATTTGTGCAATACTGAATTGAGAACAAATGTTAGTCTTTCTTATGAACTAAGACTATGTTCCTAGCAAGGAAGATGGCTTTTGAAAAGATCGAGTCTGTTCAGGCTAGTATGGTGGCAGACAAAAGATGACTCTTGTTTTGTTTTTTGAAACTGGGTTTTTTGTGTAGCCCTGGCTGTTCTAGAACACACTTTGTAGACCAGACTGGCCTTGAGCTAAAAGATCCGACTGTCTCTGCTTCTGTGTGGGTTTAAGGCTTGTGCCACCATCGCCCTGCTCAAAAGATTACTTTTATAAATGCAGTTTAAAATCATAATCTCAGACAGTTCTATTTATAAAAACATTGAAGAATGAAAGGATGATAGCTCTTTTGGTAATACTTAGTAGTCCCTTCTGTTTAGTCATTTGTGCCCCCCACCCCCGGTTTTTTTTTTTTTTTTTTTTTTTTTTTTTTTTTTTTTTTTTTTTTTTTTTTTTTTTTTTTTTTTTTTTTTTTTTTTTTTTTTTTTTTTGAGGCAGGATCTGTCAGTTTTTTGCCCAATAACCTTGAACTCTTCTCCTGCCTCAACCTTCCCAGTCCTGGGATTACAGGTGTGCACCACTACACGATAGTCTCTTGTTGGAAAGAAAAGTAGGAAACAGGTGTGTGCCATCACACCTAGAGCTGTCGCATTTGTTCTTTTCTTGATTTGGATTCTATTTAATGAGGAAAGAATAGTCTTGCTTCCTAGCCTTTTGGTGCTTAAGAACCTCTTATAGATTGGGTGTTTCACAAATTCTGTTTGTAATAAATGAAACTCAGAGCCAGATATCAGGAAAAGGAATATCAAAGAGAGAAACCACCGAGGTCAGATTTCAGCCAGCTATCTTCCAGCTTCCTCAGCCTCTCTCCTCATTGCTTCTATAGAATGAATCTGTCTTTCTACACCTGCCTTAAATACCTTCTTCACCCAGTTGTTTCACATCCAGGTTAAAATTAAAGGCTTTGGCTACTCCTATTTGGTAGTTAGCCTTGAACTCACAGAAACACAGAAAGATCTCTATCTCTGGAATTATGGGATTAAAGGCATGGCACCACCACTGCCTGCCTGGGAGCCTGGAACTCCCTCTGTAAACCAAGCTGGCCTCAAACCCAGATCTGCTGGGATCAAAGACATAGGGCACCACTTTCAAAAGCGTTCTTTCCCATGCTGGGATTAAAGGTGTGAGTTACCACTCTCTGATCCTCCTGGAATGACTGTGGGTAGATCTCTTCTCTGATATTCCAGACTGGTTTTATTAAATATATAACATATCACCACAGTTGGGTGTGGTGTCACATGCCTTTAATCCCAGTGTTTTGGGAGACAGAGGGAGGAGGATCTCTGAGTTTGAGGCTAGCCTGGTCTACATGGTGAGGTCCCTAGCCAGGACTACATAGAGAGAACCTGTCTCAAAAGAAAAAAAGCATCTTACTAAGTCCAGTCATAGTAATTTTATTTAACCAATGGATCATTGCTACATCAGCCATAGAAATCTTTTTTTTTTTTTTTTTTTTTTTTTTTGTTAGTATCACCCCAACCTTGATAGGATCTTATTCTAAAGCCTAGGCTTTATATATCCTACCCTGGCCTCAGACTAGGAACAGTCCTGAGTGCTGGGATTACAGGTATAGGCTACCATGCTCAACAAAAATAAGATCTTTTCCTTTTTATATTTTTATTATGTCTATTTATTTGTGAGGGGGGTGTTGCCCTTAAACACTGCAGCCTTTGTGTGCAGGTCAAAGAATAATTTGTGGAAGTTGTTTCTTCTGTCATTTGGGACCCTGGGATCAAACTCAGGTCCTCAGCCTTAGGGGCAAGTGCCCCATCTCCTGAGCCATCTCTGGTACTGAAATCAAACTTCTCAATACTTTCTGTGGGGAGGGGGCTTGGGACAGGGTTTCTCTGTGTAGCTTTGGAGCCTCTCCTAAACTTGCTCTGTAGACCAGACTGGCTTCAAACTCAAAGAAGTCCTCTGCCTCCTGAGTGTCTGGATTAAAGGCCTGAGCTACCACTGCTGGGCTTTGTTTAGTGTTTTCGTCCAGTTGGCTTCTTAAGCAAAATAACTTTGTGGACTATTAATGGAGCTAGCTGGTGTCTGTCAGTCTGGGGTAGATACCATGAAAAATACAACACTTTTGTTGCTTGTTTTTTTAAATTACAGAAACAAAAAGAGGAAGGATGTTAGGAAATGTGAAAATATAGGGGGAAATGTTCCATTAACCTCATTTTAAAAAGTTACAGTTTACTGCTCCAAAAGTTCGAGTAATTCTGTTTAATAAGTACTAGTAAATTTTCACATTTCTTCATTCATGTCTTTTTGGGTCACTTAGAAATCATTAAATTTTTCAGTGTGTTATTAGCTAGTGAAAAATCCTTCTGGCTTAAAGGAACTTAGTGACCATAATTGCTTTGGTGCATCTTGCAGACAAAGCTCTTATGTCATTGAAACAATATAATCAAAGTCTCAAGGGGGCTGGAGAGATGGCTCAGCGGTTAAGAGCACCGGCTGCTCTTCCAGAGGACCTGGGTTCTATTCCCAGCACCCACATGGCAGCTAACAACTGTCTGTAGTTCCAGTTCCAGGCAAAACACCAAAACAAATAAATAAATAAAGTTTAAAAAAAAGGAAAGTCTCGAATCAGTAGTAGCTGAAAATACCTAATTTAGTTTTTGTTTTTGCTTTTGAGACAAAGTCTCACTATATAGCTCTCTGGCTGTCCTGAAACTCACTATGTAGCCTTGAAATCTCAGAGATCAGCCTGCCTCTGACTCCCAAATCCTGGGATTTAAGGCATGTGCCCCTATGCCAAGCCAAAAGTCCCTAATCTCAACAGTAGTGTGGAATTTGAGGAGATTTTGTTAGGTGAAGCAGTTGTGTTGAAATTCCTACTTGCAGGGGTGGCCCTACGAGAATCATTTTGTACCCTGTGTCAGGATCTGTGGTAAGGGCAGCACCCTGGCTGAGCCACATGTTGGTATGCTTACTTCATTTCATTGGGTGTCTTCGGTTTCCTTGTCCCTCAGTACATTCCTTTCTCAAATGCTGTTTTGGAGAGAGGAAAGCATAGACTATCTCTCCTTGATCCTTGTACTAATGTAATCTGCTGATTTTGTTACTATTTCAGGAATAATCTCTTCTGTCCCTTTCTCTCTTATTAAGTCGTCTTAGATGGGAAGGTTTAGACACTTACCCTGTCCCAACAAGATTAGGCGCAAAGGAAAGAGGTGTTTCCTTGCTCCACATGCTATCTATGAAAATGTTTGTGCTTCCGTTTATTAGCATTTAGAAATTGAAACCCTTCAGGGCAGAAATGGCCAAGTCTTGATACATCATTCATATTGTGCTTTTCCAAGAGTACATGTAACCTGGATGGTGTAGCCCAGCTGGCTTTGAACTTTCTGTGGGTAAGGGATAGACTGAACATCATATTCTCGTGTTAGTACCTCCTGAGTGCTGGGATTACAGATATGTGTTACTATACATGTGATTTGTGAGGTGCTAGGGAGTGACTTTGGACCTCATATGTTCGTGTATGTATGTTGAATAAGAATTCTGTTAACTGAGCTATATCACTGACCTTAGCCCCTGTTGTTAGTAAGTTTTACCAGGGGAAACAGATTTATGCTTCTTTCTCATATTCAGGAATGGTGTTTGATATAATACATTACTAAAAAACATGCCTTTTTAATCCCAGCACTCTGAAAGTACAGGCAGGTAGATCTCTGTGAATTAGAGGCCAGCCTGGTCTACATTAACCTTGATTATTATAATTCTCCTACCTCAGTTTCCTTAATAAGATTACAGGCCAGTTGCTCTTGGAGTGTTTTTGTCTTTTAAAGCAGCATATTAATATGTTTTATTGTAATTTAGATACTGAGGTCTGCTTCTGTATTTTCAGTTACTCAGTTAATTCAATAAATATTTGTTGACTACTACTTACCATAGAGATACTAGGAGTTGGGACTGTAGTTAAGAGATTCGTAGTTTAGCAAAGGAAGCAGATGTATACTGTGACTTGTCTCTGTAGAGAATAAAAGAAAATTCATGTCATTAACTCTGTAGGTGTTACCCTTATTTCACTATGTTAGTAATTGCTGTTTTCCCTAGTTGTTCTTGATGTACAGTGCTGGGGATCAAACTCGGGGCTTGAATATACTATATAAACAGTATTACTAGGCTATATCCCTGAGACTTGGGATTTGCTTATTTATTTATTTTTGAGACAGGATCTTTTTTTTTTTTTTTTTTTTTTTTTTTTTTTTTTTTTTTTTTTTTTTTTTTTTTTTTTTTTTTTTTTTTTTTTTTTTTTTTTTTTTTTTTTTTTTTTTTTTTTTTTTTTTTTTTTTTTTTTTTTTTTTTTTTTTTTTTTTTTTTTTTTAATTTACCAGAAAAAATTTACTAAAATTTGAATAGGAAAAACACAATAAACTAACAAAATCTGCTCCAACATTTTCTTTCTGTCAGAGAGACACCACTCTTCAACTGTACAGTCCAGGTCTTTATTTCTTTTGTACACTAGGCCATGAATTCGTATGGAATGGGCTCCAGCAGC
>PVIH01008578.1:0-89654 GCA_004025045.1 Sigmodon hispidus
AGAAAGTAGCGTTTTTTTAAAACTAAACTGTTGGGATGGGCACTTCGTAGAATCATTAATGTGTAGTTTGATGTCCCTGTCAGTTTATTTATCTCTGTCTTTACTTCCTGGGGTATTTGCATATTTAATTGATCAATATGCTCTCAGCTCCTCTTGCACATCTGCCAAGCTGGTCCCAGCCTCTTACACCCCTCATTTCTCAAACTGACAGCTCACTGCCTGCCACCTCCTCCCAATGCCCAGGAACCAGGAGTGCCTCTCCAGTAGCAAGGCTGCCTGGCGGGATGGACGGCATTTCTTCCTGCATGCCTATTAATTTCCTATCCCTGGATAACGTGTAGCCTGGAGTAAAGAGAAAAATTTTCAGTGTCTGATGTGTAGAAAGTTCTTCAGACAGATTTTCCACATGGCTACACGGTCACAGTGTGAAGAGCAACATGTGTTCCTCATCCCCCATTCAGCATCTGTCACTGTCTCGCTTCTGCCTCTGCACTGCCTTCAATTGGAGCTGTTATCAGCTGAGCGTCAGAAACCTGTGCTGCCTTCCTTTCCTTGTTTAATCTTTTATTAAGAGCTACATTGTGAGCTTCTGATAGCAGTGTCTTCCACTTCATCATTCATAAATCGGAGTCGACATCAATAAGGGGGTGCTCAGTGAAATCAAAAGCAGCATGGGTAACTGCCAATGGGAACATCTTAAATTTTCTACACAATCCGCTGGCATTTCTGGATGCCAACAGAGTGCCACTGAGCCCCATGATGTGTGTTGGATGGTTAAGAACACAAGGAAGCTGTTCCCCTCCAGTCCTCTCCCAGAGATTGATTACACACAAGGATGTGGAGGCAGAGGCCATCGCCCTGGAACAGCTTGGGTAATTTCAAACGGGCTAACAGAGCTACCAACCATTTGGTTAAAACATAAATAAATAAAGCATTCCCAACATGCAACGCAAGAGCGGCTGTGGTCCAGGAGGGAAACACAGGAGGGAAAAATGTAGATTTCCTGGGGGTTCCTTAGGGTAGCCAGACTACAGCAAGACATGGGGATGGAAATGGTCTAGTTTCAAGGAGGATGGGACAGGCATGAATGTCCACAGTACACACAGAACGATGTCAAGAGAGTCATGGAAGTAAGTTCCTGGAGGGAACCAGCTTCTGCTCCCATGTTCTTCAGTGTCTGCCATGTTATTTCTCTCTTCCTTTGATTGATGTTTTAGTCTGAGCTGTCATTAGTTAAATTAATTTTCTCTCAAAGATAGTGGAATAAGGTCCACAAAGGCAAACCTTGTGAGACCATAAAAATAGACCATAATTTGGAGGGAATTCAGATGTGTGCCCGGCTCCTGTCATCACAGCAGAAGAACACTTTAATTTGATATGAATTCCTCAAGAGAAACTTTAAATTAACTTAGATTTAGCTGTGTTTGAGGGATAGCAATTCAAAGCAACAAAATAAAATACTATTTGCTGACTCTGGTGTTTCTACGTTCACGCTTCTGTGTGTTCTTTTTTATTTTCTGCTCAGGCTAAATAAATGCCAATATTCACCTTGAAGGAGTCATCATAAAGTAACTCCCTTGGGATATAAAAAATATACTTCTCACATCCGCCATCCAAACAGTGTCAGATGAAGTTAAAAGACCTGGTAAATGTGCTAAAAAATCTGCTTATGTGAATTATTCTTTTCTAGGGTTACTGAGCAGCCATCGCTGGAACTGTCAGGATGCTGTGAGAAAGGCAGGCGGGGCTGGGACTCAAGAACGAACGGGGCAGGAGCTGGAAGTGGGAGGCAGGAGAGAAAAAGGCAAGAAAAAAACAAACCCAGAAAGTTCTTAGCATCAGGGAAGACCCTGGGGACATCTGGTCTAGTTCTTGGAGATAGTGAAGACCTGGCCAAGGTCAGAGTGAGAGGAGACTAGAGACAGTCTGTGACACCCCCCCCCACACACACACACCTGCTTTCTGGATCTCTTGCTTGATACCAAAGAGTTTTTAACACTTCAGGATGTGCCACTTGAACCTCTGTTTCCCAAGCCTCCACCTGTACTGACCGCTGTGGTCAGGCTTGGCCTCCGGGTGTTCCAGGGTTGCACCATGAGAGGTGTTCTGTGTTTCCATGCTGCAAATTACTCCTGACAGTAGGCTTGAAAGTTTCTTTAATTCACATCCACACATCACCACCACCACCATCACCATCACCATCGGCAGCAGCAGCACCATCAGCAGTACTACCACCATCATAATTATCTCCATCATCATCATCACTCCTAGGCAAGGGTGGGCCTCACACTACCTCTGAGTGAACTGAAGACACACTATGACCACAGCAGTTTAGGGTGACAAAGCTTGCCAGGGTTCCAGTGCAAACCTGGGGGATCTAGAATCATCAAAAACACACATCATTGAACACACACAAAAGGCAAGTTCAAAGGCAAGGGAGCAGTCAAGACTAGGCATCATCTCAACACTCACGAGGTGCTTGAGAGCCAATGAAATCAGGCATCAACCCAACAACCATTAAGACAAGTTCAAGGGCAGGTTCTATGCATAATTCTTTTGGCTGTGAGTCTCTTTGTGGTTCACCCTCCAGTGAGAACTATTCTCAATTGTAGAATGCTCTTGACATCTAAATAAGTGGGTCCTTCCAGGTCAGACACTCAAGTACATCTGGAGTGTCTCATCCAAGTGACTCTGGTCCTCTTGGCTGAGAGCAAGCTAGAAGCTGCAGACACTGGGCTGACATCTTCACGTGACTTACCGCCACTCTGAGATGTCATAATTATGACGCCTAAATTTACCCTGTTTATTTGCAGGCTAGAGGAATGCATGATTGTTTATTTTTATTACAAATATTGATGGTAACTCACAGGCATTTACTTCATTGCCATTTCAAGTGAAATTGCCCATCATAAAATATCTCTAGAATTTTGATCCTGATTAGCGTCCTGAGCTGGTCCTGGGTGCGATCCTCCCATTTGTCTTAATTTTATTTTGCTCTCCCTAACTGCACACACCACTTCAGGAATATCTGGAATTTTGTTTTAATTGTACAGCTTTCAACTCCACCACATTTCTCTTTGTGTTGAAAGCATCCCGGTGATTTATCCTCATTATTGTGTAAATAGGTTTCGGCAGTTCTCAGTAAATAAAACAAAGACTGACAGGGGGAGAAGAGGGAATTTGCTTTCCTACCAATTAGAGTAGCCTTAGGCAGTACTTTTAAGAGGAGATAAATCCTGCAAATCACTAAAATGATCCTGTCACATGCACCAAATATTAAAATCGCACAACGGCGCCCTCCATACAGTTTGCTCTGGTTTAATGAGTTGGGGTGGTCTTTGTGGCTAGGGCTGCAGTGCACAGTTGGGGACCCCTCACTGACAGCAGAGTTCACACCCAACAGCAGCTTCTCAGCCCATGTGGCCAGATGGAAAATCAGCACACAGTAAAATCTGCAGCTCTCAGCTAAGAAAGGCTCCTAAACTGTCCTGCTGCCCCTTCCCGAGACCCCATCGACAGAGTCGATGCTCCCTCAGCCAGATTGCACTTCAAAATCAAGCGTTCAGGTCTATGTCTGCTAAACATCCTGTTAAAGTTCTTCAACCAGGGAAGTTTTCAGGAAATTGAAGGTAGGTTTACTTAACCTGGTGTTGCCCTGTTTCCAAGAATAGCGCATTTATTACCTGCCCCCACTGCCAGTTAACTGATGAGACATCAGAACTCCCAGCATACCATCTAAGATCTCCTTGATTCACCTATTTGTACAGGCACCATAATCCATAGGCAATGTGCCTAGGCTTCAGGCCATGAGTAAACCATTTCTCTGCCCAGGATGTGATTTTTGACCAATTCAGTCACATCCTCGAATTCGAAGAACATTTAGCCAGCAGCCTCATTGGTAAATGGCCAACACAGAACTCCCAGCCAGACAAACTCAGGGAACAGGTTAATGTTCCCTATTAATCACCTCTAATGCTGGTGTGATTTGGGGGAACCAGGGCCTTTCTTCAGGTGGCTACACTGAGCATGAAGCATTCTATCTGGAGAGGTATCTATAAGGGACCATTTATAATGAAGCTGGAACAACCAACATAGACATTCTCCATGGAACCCCAAGCTGTAAAAAGCTCTGGAATGGACAATCCAATAGGCAGGTTGGTGTTTTGTACTTCCAGTAACTGCCCTCCTCTCTGCCACAATCTGGTCTTACCGAGTAATGGTGACATTTGGAATATTAAACAATAACAGCTTATTGTGAATTCCTTATGAGAGTGATTAACAAAGTAGGAAGACCCCACAACCTGAGGTCCTGTCAATACTGTGCTGAAACAGAACAATACACATACTTTCTGAGCAGCAAGATGTGGGGCAAGTGCAGGGTAGGGCACCAGACCAGCTAGAATGGGGAAGCAGAAGAGCATCCCACAGTAGCATTGGCTAACCCAGCCCTCCTACCAGGCTATTCAGGCTCTTGGCCACTGGGTAATCTAAGGCTCACTGATGATTCTCCATGAATTTGCCACCACAGTCATGTAGATGTGGACTGAAAAATGCCACCGAGCCACAGATGCCACACCACTGCAGACCTGTGGCTATGGCAGATTACCCTTCGGAGAGTCTACTTTCTTAGCCTCTAACTCCAGCACCACCCTACAAGGTAGAGAGGTGCTCAGGTATAACTGCTAGTGTGAAGATCAATAATAGCTGTGGCCTTGCAGTACTTCATAAAATGTGACCTGATACTTTATTTAAAGATAATGCAAATTCACCATAAGGTCAATTGCCAAAGTAAGATTATTTTGTACACAAAAGCTCTTTGGAAGGCCTATGGGCATGGAGGTCTTTGAACTGAGCTACCTAGAGCACTTGGTTATTGTACCTGTGATTATCTTATTCCATATACTCTTCTTTTCTCCTTTCTAGGATTCCATAAGCCATTGTCCTCTATAGTAAATTCTGAGCATAAACAAATTGCAAACTTTCACAAACTCAGATTAAAGCCCACTAAAAAAGGTCAAGTTGAGTCCTGACACTCTCTCTGAGCACGTGGATCGCTAGTAGTTGTTCAGATAGGTGAGAATCCACAAAATTAGAGTAAAAGGTATGCTGAGTCTGAAGAAAAACTTGATTTGTGTATATGCATGTTTGCGTATATGGATTTACAAACATATGTATGGTACCAACGTGTGTGTGTGTATGTGTGTGTGTGTGTGTGTAGCAGAGAATAATCTCAGGTATTCAGGTACCATTCTTCAGGCTCCATTTGTCTTTTCTTGAGACAGGGAGTCTCAGGCTGCCCATCAAGCTTCAGGAATCTGACTTTCTCAAGTACACATCATCACATCCAACTTTTTTATCTGGTTTCTAGGGCTCAAACTCAGACCTTCAAGGTATTTGCCATCTTATCTAGACTCCCAGTGTAGAATGTGATCTCTGACCAATCCAGTCATTCTGAAATGTACACTAAGAGACACAAACTGCCACAGAGAGCCTATGGGTATCAGGAGATCCACAGGAGCTCAGTTTAGGGAGCTGTTGCACCCAGAGTGTGGGAGACACAATATATTATTGCTAGGAGTATATTTCAATTAAGAATTAGCAAGGTGACCAGTCACCAAACTCTCTGCTTCTTCTATACCCAATCCCTGTATACAATTCAGAAGGCTGCCATGATCCAGAACTTACCTGAAACCTCCCTTACCTGGAAAAGGACACCCTAGCTCTTTTTTCTCCTTCTGAATTCATGTCCTCCTACCTAGAATGCCCATCCCTGACTCATCCTTGAGGGTACACAAGCCCCTTATTTTCAAAGCCAAGGATCTCCCACCCCCAGGGTCTCTGCCTTATTCCCTGATCACTCCCGCAGTCACTGTGTCAAGTCTTTCTGTTCTATATTATATTCAATCTTTCTCTCACATCCTTTCAGGCACACTAAGAGAAGTAAGGGTCACAGAGCCAGAGGTGGATGGGTAGAAGAACAGATGGACAAATGCAGGTGTCTGCAGCTACATTGTGTTTACCGAGTGGCATGGACACAGATCTGCTCATCCCTCCACCCACCCTCCACAGCACCCACTCTCTCCTGACCACCTTAACTCAAACTAATAGATTTTCAATAAATAGTTCCTGAATGAATAAATGAATGTAAAATTAGTTATTCCTGAAGAAATAGAAGTGGTTTCTTAAGTAGCTCCCTATATTGCAAATGCAAATTTTCATTGAGTAGGGAACAGACTACAAGTTTATAATAATGAGATATTTCTGAAACAAAGCCAAACTCGTCCATAAAATGAGGATTCAACCACCATAAATGTGAAACAGGGACATGCTTTTCTGTGTGAATTCATGCCACACAAAAATATGCTCTTTGAGTTGAGATAACTATAGTCTCCAGGCCTCATGCCCATCACTTAGGGCCTTTCTTTGCCTTTCCTTAGTGGTAGGGGCAAAGACCTCAAGGGAGTGAAGTTCTGTCTTGGCTTTGATGACATCCAGAGGGTCCCTCAAGAACATTATCCAACATGGCAGCCCCAAGCCACAGGTAGCCCTCAAGGCTGAAAAGCAGTTAGTCCCGATGGACATGATCTGTGGTGAATGTCTAGTGTACAACAGATCGCAAAACTCAATGAAACACAAAAAAGCTGAGAAGATAGCAGCAAGCATTTTAAATGTTAGTTCTATATGAATATAATATTTTGGCTAAATAAAAATATTATTAAAATGAATTCCACTTGTTTCTATTTATTTTCCTAGGGCATCTGTATCTATGGCTTGCATTGATAGCCTCTGACCATTGCTCAATTCCAGGCTAGAGAGACCAGCCAGGTCATTCTACAAGACAGTCCTTGACCTGACCTCAACTTCCCTATGCAGAAACACTATAAACGAGCATCAGCTCAGCCTCACACAGCACCTCACAGCATGGTGGACCCAGCTCTCCTGCTGGCCCACCCAGCTCAGTGAGAACCCAAGCATAAGCCTCTCCAGGGAGGCAGGGAAGAAGGAGCTCTGGAAAGCCTAGGGTTGCTCTCACCCACACCCAATGTTGCAACCTCCCTCCTCAGGCCGCCTTGGTGGGTTGGGCCCCTGAGGCGATATTTGTTTCATTAATGCGATGCTCAGACACTCCAACACTGCTTCACATTCCACAGTGATTCCAAAAGTGATTTCCACAATATGATTTACATACTAGCCGAGTGTAAATTTAGAATAATTTGGCCTGAATGATCTTTACTAGAATAGATGGCCACAAGGAAAGAATGGTGAATAAAGCAGCCTTACTCAGAATCTAAGCAATTTGCTGGCAAACACAAGCAGCATTTCCCCAGATTATAATTTACACTGTATTAACTGTCAAGAGCGCTTTTGAGAAATATAGATAACAATTCAGACGCAATCGATAGGCAGTGACAGTTGATTTTAAAGCTTAATGCAAGACAAGAAAGAAATGACTGGGGCATCGGCTCTGGAAGAATAAATTTGTTTTGTATTTGATTTTTGTGTTAAATTTATTACTGCCAAGAAGAGCTCTCTTTCAATAATATTAAGAACAAGATTGTGAAATTGCAACATGTACGTCTCCTACAGTTTCACAGCATTTCCAATACAGAATGATGCCCCTGCTCAGTACCATGTATAGATCCCTTTAAACTGCCCCGGATTCCTCTAAGTTGGTGTTTCTGCCCCACAAGGCTCTCTTTTTGCTCCTTTATGGTAGCTGGAGACTTCCAGTGAGCTCGCCAGGTGGCTCCTCTCCCAGGAGCTGTTGAATCGAATCGGTCTTGGAGCCCGGAATGGGTCCCTAGTCCTAGTGAGCAAGGATGATGTCCTAGCCATCCTCCCCGACCTCAGCTATAGGCTCAGTGCTACAGTCTCATTGCCGGACACCACACGGTACATTGTTGCGGAGACTCTAGCGGGAATTGAGCGAAAACAAAATGTGAACCAGCGTCAGACTCAAAGCAGACGTTTTGATGGAGGAGTGTGGAGGCCAGGATAACCTCGCCATGGTTACTGAAGCCTTTTCAATTCTGTCAACATGTCCAGTGTATATAATCTTAGGGTTTGATGTTCCTCTCATGCCATACCATGAGAAACTTGACAAATACCAAGGAAACAGAATTTTCCTTCTAGCCCAGCTCTATTACGCCTCCACTTCTCTGCTGCAGCGGGGGTGCTGCTCACAGCTCTATGCTCTCAAAAACCCACCAGCGTGGCCAGAAATGAAATGATGGGAGTTGCTACAGTTCAAACTTATCCATACCTCTCACTTATGACATGATTGATTTTCCTTCAGCATGCTCAAATACGAGATTGTCTCCTTTCTTTTTTCAGTGTGGAAACAGCTAATGTATACAGCCTTGGCCTGCCACAGAAGGGGAAGCAGTTGACATGTAGAAGAACAACTGAAATGAATACGGATGAAATTTGAAAGTGCAATTTTCCATCTGTCAATCACCTTTCAAAGGGACCCGTTAACCACAAATCGGGAGACCCTTGGCGAGGGCGTCCCCATTTGTGACACTCCATGCAACAGACTCTTTGGCCTCATTAATCAAGATATTAACTGCTGACCAACTTTTGCACAGGTATTCTATACCAACTGCAGGTACTCAGCGATGTTTGATTACGTCCCTCTAGGTGCTTTTGGTAATTTATATTTTGAATGAAAACAAATGTTCTCCTCTTAACCAGAATTTGATTAGGTGATGACAAAATCCATTTCTCCTGCTCTGGTGATGGCACAGCACGAATCCCCACCCTGAGTGCCTTCAGAAGACAATGTGAGGTGCCTCCTGCATCAATAATGGATGGTCACCCCAACCCTTCCCAGCCACAGCACCAAGACACCTCGAAATACAGCCAATTAAGGTTTATTTAATTATTAAGGTTGAATAAATAACAGAGAAACATGTTAAAAATCTTTCAGTTTCAGTCAATCATAATAAAAAATTAATGAGAGTGGATAGAGAGCCATAAAAACTGATAGACTGCGATCGTGAATTATAAATTGGTATTGATTTTTTCCTTTGCAATAACACTCTCAGGTAATCGTACGTTGTCACATGTAAAGTGCACTTTTCTGGTTGAGACTAATATTAACTATCAAATATAGATGAGACGGAGGCATTTATGACACTTCAGATTTCACAAACAAAAAGCAAAAAATACAATTTGTGGAATAAGAGCAGTGCTGAACAGAGAATCCTAGGGCGTTTATGGGAGCTAGCCGGGACCCCACTGAGCCGTGAATTCATAAGACACAGTTACCTTATTCTTTTCCTGTCATTTCTTCTCTGATATGTTACCTTGTTAGTATCACTAAGAAAAACATAAATATTTTTTATTATTTGTGAGTCTCATCCTGTCTTGCTTAATAGACAGGCCACATGGAGTTAAAGCCATATTATATGACCTGGTGCAGAAGTGATCATTCAGAAACCCAAAGCACATATTTTACACTGCCTGGCTTTATTAATTCTAAGCCCCCAAGAAATAGCAGGCGGATTTTCTAGCTTTCTGTTTATTGAAGTAACATGGAAACAAATAAGACATTTCCCTAGGCTAGCTCAGATAAAGTGGACAATTACTATTGGCATTCCACATGTAAATATTTAACACTTCACAGCTAGTTTGCACCTAAATACCCATTAGATGTAGCTACAAGCCTAGACACCATCTCCCAGCAGAGTGACATGGGCCGTCCTGGGCAATGGTTATCAGATTAGGGCCCACACAAATCTTGTTCTAAACAGTGCTAGAAGGAGTCTCAACCAGGAGAAGGGCTGTGCCTGAATGGTTGATTTCCTTGAGTGACACAAACAAACTCCACCAAGGAAACTCAGCCAGAGCTAGTATAGGGCTGGACCACTAGGCAACCCTTCTCTGCAGATTCTCAGTTGCCTGGATCAGAGTCCTGTCCTCTGGGGACAGGCATGACACAGGGCAGACACTGTAGGAATAAACAGTTATGGACACATATGCCAGTCTGAGTTCTGCTCACGCCCACCTGGCACACTCTTAGCCTCAAACGAGCTCCCAGACACATGAGGTAGCAATCCTCGTAGGCTAGAAGTACAATAGTTTACAAACAACATGTGACCCACAAGGCATGTGACCAAGACATGTGACCCATCCAGAGCAATTCAAGGGTTCCTTTAGGTAATTCTCCTTGAAGATAAACTAAAGATATATATTTAATACATAAAATAGAGCTGGAGATAAAAACACAGCTGTTACCCACCCACTCTGATCTTACAGACAGATGGTTAAGATTTGCTTTCTAAATTAAAAGTTTCTCTCTTCCTTTGTGGGCACGGGGAACTAGAAAATGAATGGGTCAGTGTTGCTTCTCCTAGAGGGAACTTTTTCACCCCCTGACCTTCCCAGGACTGGGAAACACCAGCCTGGATCCTGTGTGCCTTCACACAGATGTCCTGGTTGTTAAGGCCAGACATCAGGGTTCAGTCAGACACATCAGTCTCTCTGCTTAGAAAGCAAATCCCACACCCAGAAGCAGAAAGAGCCTAGAGCCTCTCATCTGACTGCCAGAGGAGATTCACTCTGGCAGGTCATCCTGGTCCTCCTCACGGGTGTCCACGACACAGATCACTGAAAGAGCCTGTGACCATGTCTCAGCATCCTCTTTGCCTTTTCAGAAATACCTCACTCTGCTTCCACCTCTTGATTCTGGAGAAAGGGTACAGCCCTGGGAGGGCATGATGCCTAGGAGCAGAACCCACTGGGTGGGGTACATGGTTCTCATTTACCTGGCATAGAAGGTCTGCTGGAGCAGTAGTCAACCCTAAAACCCAGCCCAAGAACAACCACACAAACTCTGAGGCCTAGCCTCAAAAGCATGACACAGGCGTACAGCCCAGGCAGCTGATGGCCAAACGGAGCTGGGCACACTGGCACTCAGTGACATCCTCTTCAAGTCTGCAACCCTGCACCAGCTGGTGACCCTCCAAAGTGCACCATAGGGTATCAGGGACTGTGGGTCCTACAGGACCTAAAGCGCCCAACCCTTGGGCTCACAGGCTCAGAGCCCAGCTCCCAGCCCTTCCCTCACAGCACTGACCTCTGCGCTCTGGAAACAATTACTCCTGGAAGGCCTGTCAATATCATTATTTTTACAAGAAATCAATACGCCTCACAAAGTTAATGGGGGATTCAGGCAGGGAGCATTTACCTCCTCACTGTCAGGGCTCCAGCTCTGCTCAGCGCCTGATGACAGATCCGCCGGCACCAGCAGACAGTGAACAAGCACGGAGGAGCCAGCACGGCAGGCAGGCGTGGAGGCCGGCAGCGGTATGTGCTAATGAGCCGCCAGGGGCTGGGCCACGTGGGCCATAGGGCCAGGGGCCACGCGGGCAGACACCCCAGCACTCTGTCCAAATGAGGCCTGGGTTCCCTCCACCCAAGGAATCTGAGCCTTCAATTGTTCACACAGTTTCCTTATGCACACACATGCAGACCTTATGGATGTTTAGTCCCCTAAACCAGTGCAGAGTCTAGCACAAGAATGCCACAGCCTCCCTTACCTTAAAGGAAAAGGACTGCTTCTGCCTACCCTACCCATCGCACATTTACAGAGTACACACATAAACTGAAATGTAATCACACACATGTGCATGCACATACACAAACCTATTCAAACATATTGGCTCAAAATAGCTGCACCGATGATTCTAAAGTTTAAATCAGAAGGAGATACAAAACCCTCCTCTTAGTCAGGCAGTAATGCAAGCCTTTAATCCCAGCACTCTGGAGATAGCAGAAGGAGGCTCTCTGTGAGTTCAGGGCCAGCTTGGTCTACAAAGTGAGTTCCAGGACAGTCCCTAGTACTGTTGTTACTTAGAGAAACCCCCGTCTCAAAAGACAAAAACAATAACAAAAACAAAAAACAAACAAACAAACAAAAAACCCTCCTCCCAACAACAGTCTAACAGATACATAGCAAATATCAATAAAATGTCTTAAAGCATCAAAGCCAGGCCCTGTTAAGGCCCTGTTTTCCTTATCAACCTGTGAGATTTCTTACTTCATCTCTGCTTCCTGTGGAACCCTCAGATGCCCCTGACAGATCTTTTTGCCTATCCCTCCCCCAAACCACACACAACTAAATTAGAAATTAAAGTTACAAAGTTTACCAAGGTACAGCCTGCAGTGTATTCCTCTGAAACCTAACATTCCACCCAAAAACTCCTTCCCAGGCCCCTAGCCTTTCTGCCTGGCAGCAGTCCTGTCTGCAAGACACTTCCTGTGTTCACATGATCCAAAGGGAAGGTTCCCAGTATAGACTTACTGCTGTGGCTCAACACATCCACTCCTGGGGCCCACAACCCAGCCAGGCTGCAGCCAAGACTGATAACGGAATGGATTCATCCACACAGAGCTCAGCTGCAGAGTCAGGGCCCTGAGCCAGCCACTAACGCATCATCACAGGCATCATCATCCACTGCCCACTCCTCAAGATCCCACAGCTGCATTCTTAGGTTACTCTGCAGAGCACAAGGAAGTAGGGTCAAACCTGTGCTGCAGAAACATGCTTTGCTACCACCAATCAAGGCAGTGATTGCAACACCAGAATCCTAAGAGGTCTCCAACTACAGGGTAAAGAAGGGTGGGGCCAACCCAGAGATCAAAACTTCCGAGCACTAGATGAAGTCAGAGGGATATTTCCAAACTTCTAACCAAAAGACAGCCTTGGAAAGCCAGGAGGAAGGAAGCTAGAAAATCTCTATGTTGCCTGGGGATCATTCCTAACCCTGTATTTGAGTTCCCCAGCTGGTATTCTACATGGCTCCTCTCACCCTACCTCACTTTCCCAGCCCTGTCTCCACTGTCCTCCCAAAACTGTCTCCAGTCAATTTCTTCCTCCACTAATATCTATTTCAACCCCCCCATCACCTAGGACCCCAACGGTACAGTCAAGTCAGGAAGATCTTGAGAAGAAAGTGCTGGCATACATAGCTGCTCCAATCTCCATGAGAGAAATGGAGAGCCCAGGGCCTGAGCTCACTGCAAGTGTCAGGAGGAATGCTTAGCAAGCTTTATTGACAGATCATTCATGCCAAAGTTTACCACAGCAAAGAGAATGAATAGGATCCCATGTTGGAGTGGGAGGAAATGGTGGCCTAGCTCCTTCATCAAATGTAGGGCCACAGAACTCAAGCCTAGAAGTTCCGCATCCGGCTCACAGAGATGGCATTCATAGTCTAATGGGAATTTTGCAAACACAGAAAGAAACAAAAATAGCTGGATTTTAAGATAGCCCCATCAAAGAAGCAGGCCATGGTTCTCCCAAGAGTAGCCCCTGAGCCAGCATAGCAGTAAGCTCTGCACACACGAGTATGTGCCTTCCTACATGAATGGATGAATAAATAATGAGGGTTCCCACCAGGTGTGGGGTGGGGGAGGTCTGGTCTGCTTTCAAAAAGCCCACCGCATGGTAAGGCAATGAGGGGTGGACACCAAGCATCTCCACTCCTCTGGGTTTCACATGACCACAGCTTTGCTCTCCACTGCTTGGCCTAGCATGGAGGAAAACATGGACCTTGATGGGAGGAAACTCAGTCTCCCTGCTACCAACAGCATGGAATTTACACTGGTCCTTCACCACTACCAAGCTCTTCACAGCTTTTCAGTGCCTTAATGCAAACCATATGCAGAGCCCCCTCCTCAGCCCAGGCTCCAGCAGCTGCCTTCTTATTGGCTCCTGCAGGATGGGAAACCAAGGTCTCAGAGGGAAAAAAACAACAAACAGATCTCTTGTCTACGAAGCAGAACTCAAAACATTTCTCATGTATTCTAGGCTTCTCGAGGAGCAGCGGACTGTTTAAAAAAAAAAAAAAAAAAAAAAAATACCTGGCCCAAATTGAGCATTTGCTTGACATGATGGAAAGGCTAGTGCTGTTTTCTGTTATATTGCTCCTATTCTACATCGACAAGAATATATTTTTCCCTGTTCCCAGCTGATTTCACAGTAGTGAACTCCGTTTATGAATTATCTGACACATTTCTTGCAATTCTTCTGACAACAGTGCTCAGTGGAAATTTCAAGGCCCCTCTCTTCTGACAAGTAGAAATATCAATATTTGAATAAATTGTGGATTTTAAACTTCTCACTCTGATGCGCCACGGCGAGGAAGACTGAATTCTTCTTTTACCGGGTCTAATCCCCCTGAGCCTAGGGAAGAAATCTGTACGCAGCGTTTCATTACAAGAGAGCACTACTGAGTGACATTTGAAACACACATCTAAGTCGTCCTGATGAAGTTTACTCCCATCCAACAACAAATAACAGCTGGTACGATTCCCACTTCTTGGGCAGAGATCGGCACAGGCTTGGTGTCTGAACGAAAAGAGCCGAAATGTGGATCTGCAAATTGACAGGCCAATCTTTAAACAAATGTGTTTCTTAGGGGGGGAGAACACAGCTTTGTTCGAGCTAAGCATTTTTCTTTTGCCTGACAGAAACATTCTGGGTCTGATTAGAAGGCCCTTGTTAGGGTCCGTCTCAGACACTGTGACTCCACGTTTTAACAAGCATGCAAAGAAAGCAATGCAAAGATAACAAAACATTGTCATTACCATCTCCGGTGACTCCTTGTGTGCCTTTTAGCACTTGCACACAATTCTTCTGGCAGCTCACTCACAGTTGCATGGCCAACGCAGGGCCCAGCACCGGCTCTAGAGGTCTCTACATGGGACTGCATGAAACAGCAGCATAGAGAGGCCAGAATGAGCATGCATCCATAATAGCCACCCCTTCCTCTCCTGGATGAATAAGCACACAGTTTATTGCTGCAGCCATACGTGGTCTTAAGTAATATGATGGGTGGTCTAGTATTTCCCAGCGAACACCAGCAAGGCTGCTACCTCTAAACCTGCCCTGATGCAAGGACCTCCTACAGCAAAGGAGCTGCAGTGTCCTGAGATGGATCCTTCATAAAGACAAGTAGCATTATATAAGTCAGAGAGAACCCCAAGGCATGCTGGGAATGGAAGCTGTCACCTGTGTAGGAAGCAGGGGTTTGGTGGTCTGTAGGTGGGGTGCTCTGAGTAGAGTCAGCAGAGTATGGGCAGTTCTGGGACTCTAGGCAGCTGCTGCTTGAAGACTCAGTTTCCTCATCTGAAGAGTGTGAGCATGGTCAACTTTCAGGGCACACGAATGGCCTGTGCCTGTCCTTAGTGGACACAACAAGCCAGGAGCCATCTGTTCCTTCAATCTTAGATTCTGTAATGTGGACCGGTGGAGCTTCCAGACAAGCCCCATACCTACCTACCCACTGAACGCCATGTCTTAAGCTCACTTCTGGTCTGTATGGGGATGCCACTAGAAAATCATGGGTCAATGACTGTGGCTTCTCATCTGGTATACAGGGAGGAGAACCAGCCATTGTCATTCATGAGCTCACAGCCTGTCTCAAAATTCCTTGTGGAGTTAAGAGACCAAAGATCCATACATGAAAATCTATGATAAGATTAATTAAAAAAAAATCCTAGAGGCATGTAAGACTGTCCCTTGCCCTACCCCTGAAGGAGACTGAGGCAGGCAGAGCCTTAGATATTCGGTATAGCAACATCAGGTTCTCCCTTGACCAAGCAGTGCTGCTTAAGGATGCATTTCAGGAAGATGACCCCAGGTCAGCGTCCTCATGACTAGACTGGACAGAGGATAAGATGCAAGCCAGTCTCCCTGATAGGATTCTTGCCTGCAATGTGCTTTCTCAAAGTCTGGACAACATTACCAACTACACAGTAAGGCCCAGAATTCAAGGACTAGAAGGCAGGAGCGAAGTAAAGTGACAAAATCATGGTCTTCAGCCACATCAGATAGAGCCAACACTTTCTCTTGGGCACAAGGATATGGTCACCCCAAAAGGAAGTCAGGCTTTGCTCCTCTTAAGGCCTTATTTTGATTGAGGCATCCCTCCTTCCAAACCTTGCGGGAAGAATTCAGGCATTACTGCCCATCTAAGCATACATCCTCCAAGGAGGCCCCTGCAAGATGGTCAACCCTGACCTCTGACCATATGGATCAGGATCCCTGCCAAAGAGATGTCACCTGAGGAGAGGCAGGATCAGTGGATCAGGAAAGATCCCAGAGTCACCTAGCCATTTATCAGATCTGGGAAGGCCAGTAGCTGACCCTGGGAATGTGAGGGAGGGGGACAGGCAGAAGCTGGGTGAGGGCTCTTCTATCACCCGGGAAGTGGAACTAGCATTCCAAGCCTGTTGGGTAGAGCTCCTGACAAGAGCCTCTGGAATGTACCTGCTGAATCATGGCTCCAGGGTTCTTCAGTCACCTGTAGAGGTCAAGTGTCCACCCCAGGACAGGAGGACAGCCTCGTCAGCAGCACCAAGACAGAGAAAGAGTGAAGGAGAAGAAGGGGGACATCTGCCCGTCTGCCCAAAAGTTATGAAATGTCTTTTGTGCCAGAAAGTCTACCAAAGGTATTGGGATGGGGGGTCTGAACTTAAGGTCCATGGGTTGGGGCCTGGAGAGTAGAGAGCACTAAAATATGTAGAGCAAAGAAAGCACCCAACCCTCAAAGCCACTATTAGTCACAAGTAAGAATATTCTCTGAGCAGTCAGAATTTAGAACACACACAGCAACAGTCAAAACACAGGAGAGAGAGAGAGAGAGAGAGAGAGAGAGAGAGAGAGAGAGAGAGAGAGAGAGAGATATCATGGTAACCAAGAAGAGACAAGTGGAACTGGGAAGTCAGTTGGGGAGCCCGTTTGTCCGGGTGTGATGTTCCGTGAAGTTTGTTCTAACGAGCAAGAGCCCAGACATCCATGCTGGGAGCACACGGCAGCTGAGACAGTGGAAAAGCTGTGCCCACAGATGGCCAAGCATTTGGAGAGAAGCACAATATTTTATCTAAATACCCAAATACAAACACATGATGGCCCGACACCACATATAACCACCTGAAAGTGCTGGTGGCAGCTTGCTCCGTTCCTGCCTAGTCTACGAATGTATGAAGATGAGAAGGGACCAGGAAGAACGGTAGCTTCCTCCCTCTGGGAACCTGGCACCTTCTGGGGTGAGCAGAGGCAGATGGTCGTCAGGGAGGCAGGAGAAGGGGGCTAATTCCTTATTCTATATAGCTATTTCAAATGGAGAGTTCAGGGTAATATCTACAGAATAAGTTTTTTTTTTTAATCATCCCATTTTTCAGATGTAGCAGACAAAATTCATGATGGGATGGAGGGGACACACAGGGCTTATATAAAGGGCTAGAGTGATGCCTCTGGGGCCAGCCCAGGGCAGGAGGTACAGACTGGTCCTCTCTGATTTCCATACTCAGAAAAGCCAAAGAAAAGAGCAGCCTGGGGTATGCAGTACATACAAATGCCCAGGCTAAAAGGAAACCCAACCCCCTTCATCTTCCTTAGCTCAGCGCCAGCCCCTTTCCCTGGGGGGCGGCCTCAGGCTCTTTATCTTTGAAGTAGGAATGATGTTCTCTCTGCCCAGCTCCTACATTCAGTAAACACTAAATACAACACATACACACACAGGAAATACATTCAGTAAGCACTAAATGCATTCCCTAGCCCCACCCCCAGTCTGTCCTATGCATGTGAACCCAGTATCATATGGTTTTCAAAAATAAATTGCAGGCTGGAGTATGGCTCCATGGTACAGAACTTGCCCAGCGCATGTGAGGCCGTTGGTTCAATTATCACCACTGGGGAGTAAAAAGAGAAACCCAAGAATCCCTCCACCACCACCATATTAAAAATCTGTGTCTCCTGCGTTGTTCTAGAACTTAAGAACAGTTGGGACATCCATGAAGTCACTTAGAAAGGCAGCAAGAGCATAGTAGCTCAAGCCATCCTGGCTCAGGGGCCAGCAGAAACAGCCAGCCAAAGGAGACTGAACACAGAGGTACCACCCAAAATCTAAGGCAAAACTCAAGGCAGGGCCACTGAGAGGTTCAACAGCATGCTGATGGCTAGCATAGGATCTTCTCCATACACTAGACCCCAGTGTCACACACAGACAGAGGTCAGCACAGTCCAAGTCCTTCTTAGAGGCAAGGCAAACAAGAAGCCACCACCACAGGGAAGAACAGCATTCTGGTCCAAGTAAGAGTTGGATCCTGGTGACATTAGATTCACATTCAGGCCTAAACTTCCAAAATTGTTAGCTGGGGAAAAAAATCTTGATATTTCAGAAGAAACGACACCCCACCACCAATAAATAATTGATTTGTGAATACCCTAAGAACAAAAACACAGCTTTCTATCAATTTAACATGGAGCACACAAGAGGTATGGAGAAGTAGAGGCAAGCAGATTTCCATGAGTTCAAGGCCAGCCTGGTCTATTTTGAGAAGTCCAGGCCAATCAGTCCTACACAGTGAGATCCTACCTCAAACACACACACACACACACACACACACACACACACACACGAAGAAGAAGAAGAAGAAGAAGAAGAAGAAGAAGAAGAAGAAGAAGAAGAAGAAGAAGAAGAAGAAGCACACAAGTAAGACCCAAAGTGGGGCACACAGACTTAGTACACTTCACATGGGCATTTAGTTCACATGACAAAACAAATGTCACCAAACAGTGACAAATGGGCCTAGAAGGCAAGTGTTTGTAGGGCCTGAGTTTGATCTCCAGAACTCACATTAAAAAGCCAACCATGGTGGTATACTTGTATTCTCATCTAGGAGAGATGCTGTCTCAAAAGTAATGTGGGCAGAATTTCTGAGAAACAACACCTGAGGTTGTTCTGGTCTCTGCATGCCTCTGTTCATATATACATGCATGTATGTACACACATGCAAACACACACACACACACACAGAATGAGAGAGAGAGAGAGAGAGAGAGAGAGAGAGAGAGAGAGAGAGAGAGTTAACAACAACTAAATTTACAACAAAAACAATTCTGCCTGGGGTGCTCTGAGTTACATATGTGGTTTTACTACAGGATCTGTTTCAGCATGTTCTCAGAGGGTACTCAAATGTATATAATCTGGTGTCTGTGGGACCCCGAGTGGTCCTGGAGTACCAGTGGTTTGGTGAGATAATAATTCAAGCAACCAGCTCCAGTAAATGACACGAGCATCTCCTATACCAAGTGCCTCTGTGTCCCGCCTTCCACTCCCAACCCACCAGAGCCCAGGAGCCATCAGAAGAGACCTGGTCGTACAGCAGCATGGACACACTTGATCTTCAAGCTTTCATTGCACCCTGGGACCTGGAGACTTGGGATATCCCCTATCCAGAGAGTTCGAGTCCTCTCTTTCATCTTTAAGATGAAACCACGTTAGAGGGGAAATGGGGTTTTCATAAAGCCTGAGGTCTAACTTTAGCATCAAGAAAGATTTAAGAAAAAAGTTGGAGCTAGAGAATGATCATAAAGTCAAAGTGGACAAAAACTAAACAGGGAAGGGTGATCAGGTATCTATTTCCCAGCTCTGCTGGTCTGCCCTCCTCTATACCACCCACCTAGGACTGACTCAGTGTAACCTTATTGCCCATGAAGTTGTTCAGAGGCAATAAGGTCAGAGCTAGAACCATCAAGGGGAACCACACATAGGCTGTTTCACATCTCCCTGACTGGGTTTCAGGACCTGACCATGCTGACTTTGGGTGGGAAATGGGTAGACAGAAACCACACACACACACACACACACACACACACACACACACACACACACAAAAGACCTGTTCATTCTCACCCCTTTAGACCAACACCATGAATACACAGTCCTTGTTCACAGCAGGCAGTTAAAAAATGCTTGGGGGAAGCTGAAGGTGACTGACTTCCATCATAACTTCCCAGGGAACAGACAGATGTGCCAGGCACCTGCCAGTCAGAGTCAGTGGACCAAGGCCACCAGTGTCCTAGGGATGCTCTAGGCAGAGGAGAGGGCAGATATGATGGCACCCATGCAAACAAGAGTATATATATGAGCTCAGGAGACAATAAAGCCTAGTATTCCAAGATGGCACCTGAAACTGCCATGGGCACTGGGAGTCTTGTGATTTGGGATTGAATTCTGCAAGAGGCAATGTCTGAGCTGAGCTGAGCTCCAAAGTGAGATTAGACTTTGAATTATTAGACAAAGAATTATGTAAAACAGAAAAGGAGGAGAGGATGTTGGGAAGGGGATAGCACAGGCCAGCTCTGTGGAGAGTCCTGGGGGATGGGGCCAGGTGGAGAGGGCCGCCTCTCGAACAGTACACAGGTCCTGCATCTCAAGGGATGGGCGGGCCACTTCTAGTATGCTCCAACTGCAGGGGCCCTATGGTGTATCCCAGGATTGGCTTAGGGCTGACTGGACAGTGCTCCTACTCTATGGAACAGTGGCTGAGCTCTATGGCCTGAGAGTCCACATGGAGCTAGGCATGTGGGTATCCAATAAATACTGCCAGACAAGCGACAAAGGACAGAAGAGAAACCTAAAACACATCACTGAGCCATGCAGCTGTATAACCCAAGAGGCAAACATCTGCAGAAAGAGGCCCGGCTCCACACAGGGAAACTCTGCCTGTATGGCCAGAGGGGCATTAAAAGCTCCTTAAGACCCAGCAGGGATGGTGTGAAGCAGTGATGGGACAGAATCTCAGCCATCCCCCCAGGAATGTGGCTTGTTTTATAGAGTAAGAAAAAGTAATGGGGGCGGGGAAGAAAATAAGCAAACAAACACAGCCCAGATTACCACAATCCAAAGAACTCTGCAAAGTTGTGCTTCTAAAAGCACAGGGCTGATGACTCCCACAGGGCAGCTGGAACCCCAAACTGCTTACAGGGCTTCAGAAAAGGGACACGTAAGCTGTAAAGGGTCTTGTTGTGCTGGTAGGTGTCCACTGATATTGTAACAACTATGTGTGATATCTGTGTGACAAGGGCACCCAGGTACAGTGGAGTCATCCAATGCCTCTCCAGACTGCTTCTAATCTTCAGAGTGGGAAACTTCATGGTCCCCAGAAGGCTGCTATGAGTAAAAAGTGGCCTTTGTGTAAGGGGCCAGGGAGGGGATAACTAGGAACTAGCTGCTGTGGTGGGGGATACAGTCAGTATCCTTGGCAAGCAAAGGGCTTCAACATCATGGGTTCATGATACCAAAGCAATAGGGTCAACAGCGAAAAAGACAGCTTCCAATTGTCAGCAGCAAGTATGGTAGACTCTTTATGGGAGAGTTCACTCTGTACCTCTCCAGTCCAACACCAGAGGCCAAGCTGAGCAAGCAGGGCACTGAGCATCTTGATGGAAGGGTTCACTCTGTACCTCTCCAGCAGAACACCAATGAGGCCAAGCTGAGCAAGCAGGACAGTGAGATGTTCGTGGTTTCCAGTCACTACATATCAGCCGCAAATCCTCCCTGCCATCCCAGGATCACAACCCTGTAGGTCTTGGGACATTATCAAATATCAGCTTGGGGACTGAGTTTCCCTGAGTTGATCACAAAGCTTCTGGCACCCACTTGGCAAAGGACATCCCACATGGGACCTGACTGAGCCTGAGAAAGTGGCCAAGGCCTCTATCTGTGCAAAGGGTGGCTGCCTTGTCTAGGCCCCTGGCTTCCCTTCTAGAGTTCTTGAACAATTTTTTTCATCACAGCTATGGAGCCCTGATGGCAGGGCCATGCATTCTAAGCACAGGCTGCCCCCTCTGGGTACCAGGCTGAGAGCATAGAGTGCACTGACCATAGGATCTGACCCATTGAAGAGCCTGAGTGTGGCTGAGATCTTGGGGTGTGGGCATCATTACCCTTCAATGTACAATGCTGCAAGTACCCACTGCCTGTCTTCCCAAGCCCACAGTGCTCTTCATCTCAAATCAGTACCCTTGCCCCACTCTTCTCTGGCATGACATGGGGTGTATGCCACAGACTCACTATGGCCTCACATACCAATGAAGGGACTACTGGTAAACTTATCAGGACACTTCAGGCTCCAGGACAGAGTAAGTGTGATCTAAACGGACACTTTCTGATCTACCAAGCTGCACTGCATGTTTCTAGGACGAGGCCATGACAGGAGTTTTGGGGAGGCTTGTGCCACCCCAATGCTGACTTCCCTGCTTCTGAATGTAATTGTGAACATTCAACTCCTCGCTCCTAGTATCAGACTCTTCCCTCTCCACCCAGGCATGACCCTCCATGACCTCTTTGCTTGCCATAGTCAGCTGACTTGCTCATAACCAGGCTGTGCCCAGGAGATCAGACATGGCTCCCTGAGCCCAGGTACACAGAACTGAGGTATATAAAGTTGTGGGACAGGGAGCCAAGTCCAGCCACACAGCTCTATGCTCATGTGATATCACACCCAACCCACACACCCAGCATTTACATCTGTGTATGAATTCAGACTTTGTAGAAAGGAATGGGGATCAGAGAGTTACAGTTTGGGTCTTCCAGATGTTCCTGCAGCCTCTGGAAGGTAAAGCAGAAAGATAGGAGTGGACTCTGCTCCTGTCCACCCAGGCAGGGCCAGCCACAGAGGAACATAACAATGTTCAAGCATCCCAGTGGGTACTAGATCCTGCCAAAGGAACCAAGCCCAGCACCCATGCACTGAGCCTCTCACCCCAGGTGGGATCCTAGTCTGGGTCCAGAGGTTCATGAAGCATGAGTAGTTCTTACATCTTGTAGCAAAAGAGCCTGAGACCTGCAGTACAGGGAGCTGAGAGCACCCAGAACAGGGGGAACAGAAAAGAAAAGCACCTCTCTGCAGCCTGTGGACACAGAGGAGGGTCCTCAGTGAGCTTAAGCAAGCCCACACTTGCCATGGAACAGACAGACCTTTCCACCTCCTTCAGGCCTGGGGCAGCTGTTCCTACACTTTCTGAATCGGTGTCTCTATGAAAGACTAAGGGAGGAGCTGGAACGTCATGGCCCAAACCTGCAGGCACAAATGAGAGGGGCTGGTCAAAGAACATCCTGTCGATAGAGAGTCTGGCTTTGTTTTGTACAAGAGCATCTTTAACCATGCTCCACTCTATGCCATGGGCCTGTGTCACCTTGTCTACCATGCCTCCTCCATGCGAGAAGTCCATGCCACTCTATGTTCCCTCCATGCCAAGGACCTGTGTCATTAGTCTACCATGCTCTCTCCATGCCAGGGGGCTGTGTTACTGTATGCCAAAGGCCTGTGCCACTCGCCTAAAATGTTCTTCATGCCAGAATACCATGCCACTATGTCCACCATGCCAGAGCCTTGTGACATACTGTCTACCATGCTCCCTCCATGCTGGGAGCCCATTCCACTCTATCCAACCCATTGTACTCCCTGCCAGAGATCTATGCCACTCTGTCAACTACATTCTACTTAATGCCAGGGCCCATGTCACTCTGTCAACTATGCTCCATTCCTTGACAAGTCCCATAGGCAGAATATCTATTTATCCCTAATGCACAGGGGACAAAACTCAGAGACTCTAGAAATTTAATTGCCCAAGTTCCACAGTTAGCAACTGGTGGAGCACAATTCATGTTCTGGGTAACTGTAAACTTCCTGAAGCCTCACCATGAAGGATCCACTAGATCTAGGGTGAGTTGTTCACTGACTGAGATCAGCTGTGATGGCGTCAAAGGAAATGGCCCCCAGAGGGAATGGCACTATTAGGAAGTGAAGCTGTGCCAGAGTGGGTGTGGTCTTGGAGGAGGTGTGTCACTATGGAGGCGGGCTTTGAGATTTCATATATGCTCAAGACACTGCCCAGTGTTGGAGGCCACTTCCTGTAGCCTGCAAGATGTAGGACTCCTAGCTAATTCTCCAGCACCATGTCTTCCTGCAGGCATGTTGATATTTCCCATCATGATGATAATAAATTGAACCTCTGAACTGTTAAGTGAGACACCACAAATAATTGTTTTCCTTTATGAGAGTTGCTATGGTCTTTTCACAGCAATAGAAACCCTAAGATAGCAGCTGAACCTGGGCAGAGGATGACAATCTATAGAAGCTTCAGGGCTTCCAAACACAACTATCAGACATGTGCTCTTTCTTCTCTTCTAGTGATCCCATGGAGGAACTGCTCAGCAGTACATGACCTACTCCTTTTCCCCAGATCTAACATCCATGCTTGTAGAGATCATCACTGAGACCAACACTGAGCACAGAGCACACACACACACACAACATACACACACATTAATCATCAAAGTCATCTTCAACACTAGAGGAATACTCATCCTCCCTAGTCTCAGAACTTACTAGCATCACAAAGACAGATTGCAGACCAGTGAGACAGAAAGAGAGCCCCTCACCATGTGGTTAACTGACTTCCATAAGAGTCAGAAGATCTCTTGATGGGAAAGGGTGTATTTTCATGAGTGCTCTGGAAAAACTGGATGTTCACAGTATACACAAAGCCTAACTCAAGGTAGACCAAAGGTCTGCATAGAAGATCTGCCACAATACATTCCTTAAAGGAAAACAGAGGGCTACAGCTTCAGGATGATGGCATCAGCAATGATTTCTTGGCTATGAATTCAAAGACTGAGACAGTAAGAGAAAAACATTGAGGTTCGTAAAGATTTTTGAAATTTTCAACATCAACTACTACATTAGTTAATTTTATGTGACTAAAGTGAAATGCTTGAGGCTACTAACTTATAAAGAAAAAAGAAGGCTTGTTTTGGCTCATAATTCTGAAAGTTCCTATCCGCAGCTGGGCAACACAATATTTTAGGCTCTGGTTATAGAAATATATTACAGCATGGCTTGGGTGGATCAAAAACTCACATCCTGTCCCAAGAAACAGAAGTGGCCTAAGAGACTAAGATTCCACTGTCCTCTTGAAAGAAATGCTCTGTGTGACCAAAGGATCACCCTGTCCATTAGGCTCCACCTCCCAGCAATGCCACAAACCTCCCTTGAAGCATCATTCTGGGGCACTAAATTTTCAACACATGCACCTCCAGGAGTCACACACCCAAACTAACTGCCCACAGAAGACAAAGGCAGACTGTTGTGGGATTATGTTCTGGTACATTGTAAATATTTGTCCCTCCTACTGGTTTAATAAAATGCTCATTGGCCAGAAGGCAGACAGGAAGTGTGGATGGGGCTACCAGACTAAGAAAACTCTGGGAAGAGAAAGCCTCAAGAGAGACACCAGCAGAAGCAGAGGAAAGAAGACCAGAATGCTGCTCTGAGAAAAGGTACTTAGTCACTTGGCTAATCATGGGTTAGTTTAAGAGTTAAGAGTTAGCAAGCTGTATGCCTGAGCCATAGGTCAATCAGCATAAAATTAATGTAAGCTTCTTTGGGACTTTGAGACTGCTAGACCAGATCTTGGGGCTACTCCAGGTCAGAAAACTCATACTACATCAGCCCAAGGGATGGAGGACAATCTTCTTATCTGGTAAGGGATTAATAACTAAAGTATACAAAGAATTCATGTTGTTCAACCACAACAAAGCAAGTCCACTGAAAATGGGTCCACTTCAATTTCAGCAGCTGGAAGGTAGAGACAGGTGGATCTTCATGAGTTCTATGTCAGCCTGGTCTACATGGTAAGTTCCAGGCCAGCCAGGGCTACATAGTGAGACTCTGTGTTTCATTTTAAGGAACAGAGGGAGAAAAGAGATAAAGGGAAGGAGAGAAAGAAGAAAAGAAGGAGATGGGACAGAAAGACCTGACCAAAGTTTTCTCCCAATGGCATATGCACATGACCAATGAGCACATAAAAGCTACTGGCCATCACTAATCTCTAGGAAACACCAATCAAAACTACAATGAGATACAACTTCCTGCCTGTCCGAATGGCTATTGTCAAAATCAAAACATGAGTAAGGATTCAGAAGTTCCTGGACATCATTAGTGAAAACAAAAGGTCAATATGGCCACTGTGGAAGACAGTATCTGTATCTGTGCTCAAAGGCATTAAACGTGGAGTTCGAAGGTCATTGCAACTATGTCCATTTTTTTGGCATTATTCACAACAGCCAAATGTTGGGCCAATGGCTGGAAAGGCAAGTGGGATCTGGTATACCCAGGCAATAGAGTACTGACCAACCATGCCAAATAGGATTTTCTGATATATGCTTTCATAGGAAAGAAGCTTAGGGACATTTTGTCATCTCCAATAAGCTCGTCACAAATTACTGTTTCCACTCACAGTAAGTCCCTAGTGCTGACCAGGTGAGCAGCTAGTGTTTGGTGCGAACAGTTCCTTTGACCAGATGGGACGAGCTCTGAGCTCAGGCTGTGGTGGCAAAGGACAAGACAGCGAGTGTGCCTGACACTGAATGCATGCTCACAAGCTAACGGCCACTCTCACGTGCCCTGTAGTTTAATATAACAGAAACAGCTGGAAAAATTAAAACAAAAGTTGTGTTTCTACCACCTTCCAGACAGATGGTTCCAGAAGGCAAATCCCCTTCTCCCAGGAAACAATTCCCCGCATGCACATCCCTTTAGGAGTTAAGAAGTTTTAATGCAGCCTATGATTCTCTCCTAAGACATCAATGGATATTTTAAGGGAGACCTGGAATTGGTGTTCACAGCAATTAAAACATTTTGGTAAGGAACAATAGGGGAACCATTGGTGAGACTGGCTCATTGAAGACCACCAAAGGATGGAGGTACTGCTGGGAGAGTGAAGGTTTTGATTTACTGTGTCCTTGGAGGCTGTATCTCTTCTTCCATTCATTAACTTATTCACTCATTCATTTCTTCATGATTATAAGCTCTGGGTGGATCAAGCACCATGTGGAGAAAAGCAAGGATATGAAACTAACACTCTGTCACCTCACCTGGGAAGGTGACCACAAAAGCAGATAGTGCAGAGGGACAGGATGCACAGCCACATATACAATCAGGCTTGGGTAAGAGTGACGGCACCAAAGGCCAGTAGGAGATTCGGAGTGGATGAGGCTTGAACATGTAGAGATAGAAAGGTTGTGCCACAGACCCCAGATTGGGGTTCTAGTATAATTCAAGTTCACAGACCACTCAGTCAAAGGCAGCAAAGCCCTTAAGCTCACCAGAAAGATCCTAGACCCAGAGGGATGGACACAGCCTGAGGCTAGATCTCCAGGGAAGAGGCTGAACAAAGACCACCAGACAAGGCCATCAAGCATGGGTTAGAGTGTGTCACTCACAGGACCAAGAAAGACAGAAGATAAATGGGAGGAAAAAGGAGCCCACATTTTCCCCAGGGAGGCTGTGTGAGCAAATAATAAAGGAAAGAAGAGTCAGAGCATGCTAGCTGTAGAAAGCACCTTACTCCAGGAGGTAGGTGAATGAGTGAAGATCTGGATGAAGACGGAGAAGACATCACGGCCTGTCTGCGGCATGGACACCACTGTCCGTTGATGTGAAGTCTGAGAGAGATACAGAATCAACTGAGGTACCTGAGGAAGGACTTCTCTCAGCTCTGAGGAGGCAGAAATCCCCAACCTACCCACCCTTCCCCCAGTCCATGGATCACTGAACCTTGGGGAGTGCCCCTGAAGGGAAGAGGCATCCAGGAGCATCTTAATAAAGCTTGATCGGCCAAGAACAGCCAGTTCAGATTTTCATCATCTGAGAACTGTCCCAACCAACTGGGCTCCACAACATTGGCTTCCTGTACATAATGCTTCTCTCAGGGGCACAAACCAACACAAAACAAATCATGAGACAGTTACTCTGGCTTTAAGACTTTAAAGAAAACATTAATTTGTCCATTTTTTTTTAATTTAGAGGCAGGGAGGACTGCACGTGTGGTCAGAGAACTACTTGAAGAAGTCGGTCCTCTCCTTCACAGGCTGGACTCAGTTGTTGGCTCGGCAGAAAGTGCTTTTACCTGCTGGGCCATCTTGCTGGCCCTGGCTTCATAAATTTTACAAGTGGAACCAACATATTTCTAAGTTCATCAAGTGAATGAAGGTTCTGAGTTCCCTGTAATATTATGAAGTTAGAAGTACAAGATTGGAAGAACATTCTTCTTGCAATTTCTATCCAACAAAGTATCACAGGGGCAGTGAGGCTACAAGATCCTCCCTCCCGAATCTTCCCATGGACCTGCCTGAAGGACCACAGAAGTGCTTCCAGGTGGCACTCAGGCAATGGCAGGAGCTTGCTCCTGTCTGGCAACCCCATTTCCCATGCTGACAGGGCCTACCATGAGCTGGTGTCTCTAGTACCTGGAGATCCAGTATATCACTGTAACCTACATCTCTCTGCTCTCTATGTGTTCTGGTCAAACACATACCCTCTGACTCCCGAGGATATCACCTACTCCAGTTGTCGATCAGGCCCTGTCTGCCGAATCATTAGTGAAATCTGAGATGGAGAGGTCATTCTGGGCCATCCTATGTCTCTGGGTGACACATTGGCTATCCTCTGTGGACAGTGGCTGAGGAGGGATGTGGCCGTTGGGGAGGGAGTCAGTATAGCCGTGCGATGAGTTCTGTTTTCATACCATCATGCACACATGCCTTTGGGCATCTTGAGATGTGCAGCCCAAGGTTCCATTTTGTCAGCTTCACTAGACTCCCACTATCTCCAGACCCAGAAATAGAGAAGCAGAGAAAACTTCCCACCAGAGTAACAGTAACACCAACCTGTCTGCAAACTAGTGCTGTTCCTGCCAAGAACAGGAGTGAAACAGAGGTAGAGGGCTCGCTCACAACCCTAACTCACATGGGTCATGCTGAGTCACTGAAATGGCAGGCAGTGAGAACAGCAACGGCCACATGAATGGTGATGCACGGCACAGAAACTTCCCGAAACCACCTGACAGCGTACAGAGACACTGAAACCGACCTACGAACACACTGCTGCAGCCACACACCATACTGCTTGGATTCTCTCTTTACTGTCCTTTTAACAAAAGCTGGAGCCCATAGTTCATGCATTTTTCTATCCTTTCCACCTAATAATATGTAATTTATTAATAAATTAATTAGTTTATTCCGCAGCTTCCTTTTCTAGCTCCTGTGAGATTGCCCTTCCTACGACATGTTACTGCTCTTTCAGGGACAAAACATGGACACTGGTCCTTCGGAAAGTCCTCACTGGAGACTGAGTCAATGTGGGAGATTTCAGAGGAGGCCTCTGCCTCTTCTCCTGGGGTCAGGAATTCTCTTTCTTCTCTACCAACCCAGAGAACTATTGTGATGCTCACTGCTTAGTGCCCCAGCCATGGTCATTGTCTTGGCAGCTCTTCTTCTGGGGCTCAGGTAATAGCTGATCTCTTCTGTGGCCTTTTCCATAGCTCTTGCTAATTTTTATTTTTTATTTTACTTTTTATTTGTATCTTTTACTTTTTGTAAAATTTGAGGCAAATGCAACTAATGGAGGGATTCGTGCGGGGGTGGGGGGGGTGGGGGGTGCCTCCCCTAGTAGGATCTAAACCAAGAGTCCCCTGTGCTGTGCCCAGGGACATCAGAAAGATGAGTTCCATTCCTTAAAAACCCTGTCTGGTGCAAACTCAGCCAGTGTAGGGGGGAGATGGTATACATGCTCAGGCCTATGTAAACATTTGTAGGTGAAGACCCTGCTTAATAATACAGCATGGGGACTTGCTGATGAGCTGTTAATGGCAGTAAAAGGTGGGAACTGAATCCAAAGCACAGAGATTCAAATCAGCAGCATGATTGTCTGGTGATACACCAGACCCATTCTGAGAAGGCCACCAAGACTCACACTGGGTACCTTGTTTATCCCAAAGGGGGCACAAAGCAGTTACACCATTCAACATAGCTCCTTAAAATGTACAAGTACACAGAGCTTGGAACTTTGTATTTTAACTTGGGGGTACTGTGTTTGGTCTGCCCGAAAAAAAGGCATTACTGTTAGGATGCCATAAACATCAGAACCCACAAAAGAACTATGGTGGCACTGATTTCTTGGGAATACTTTGTGAGGTCACTGTGGAAACAACAGAGGTATATCTTCTGGATCCAGGTACATTTTGTGTTACGCGCTTGAGATCAGATGAGGGTCTGAATGTTAGCATGAGGCTCTGCCAGGCATGCCACAGATCCTGAGGGACATAGGAACACAATATAACTATGTGCCTGAAAGTAGTCATTCCAATCAGATCTCCGTTTTGAAAACTGGCTCCTAAGTGTCCCTTGACAACCGTAGACTTCATCATCTAGGTCTGCAAGTGAATTTCCTGCCAGACGGAACCAGGTTCTGATCCAGTGCCCACAGCTCTAAGTAGAGCCATTCCTTTCCTGCACCCCCACCTCTGGTGGCAGAACCAGTCTAAAAGAGTCCACTGGCCTGTTCAAAGCAGGCAGGGGACATTTTGTTGCTTTTATAATACTGACTACAGCTCCTGACCTCTTGTATCCTCTTTACACTGACCCCAGGCAAGGCCAAAGACCCTTATGACCCCCAGGATGTATGACAACAGACCATGTCCAGCCATCCATGGGAGAATAGAGAGCTCTGTCCCTTTCTCTGGGTGATAAAACAACGAGGGGCCAACATTTATTAGAGTCTGAGGGTCAGAGGTGAAGCACTGTGGAATGTGGGCAGAAGTTCTCTACAGGCTGGGGATGTCCTCTGACTTTCTGAGTAATCTCTCCAAGGCAGAAACATTATTCAGGCTTTCCTAGCAAAGACACTATAACACAGACAGACCTCAGTGCATAACTGTCTTCACTCCAAGCATTTGCTTTGAAAAAGACAGAGGGGAAAAAATGCAAGAAAAAAGGCCCAAGCTTCACCCCCTCGCCCACAGTAGGCCTCTGTCTGAACAAGGCCACCAGGGTCCCTAGTTAGTTGTGGGGAAGAGAGATGCTCCTCCTCACACCAGAGCTGCCACAGATCTGATAGCATCACGCCAAGATCGATGGCTGCTCTCTGAAGAACACGAGGGCCACTCTCCCAGCTGTGTTTATCTGTCGCCTTCACAGTTTATTCCATTGCCTGAAAGATCAATACGTCACCATTTCCAAAGGCCGTACAGTGAGCAAGGCCGTGAAGAACCAGCTCTCTAGTACTGCTGTGACACCTCGCAGGAAAAACACTTCCTGCTGCATAATTTGTTGTTGTTGTTCTTGTTGCAAATTTCAATTTCAAACCCCAGAAATAAACCAAAACAATGTCAGCAGAGAGTCATCTACCACCATGATGTTAAAAAACGCTCTGAGTGGATGGTCAGGCCATGATGTTACAGGAAGCCAAGTCAGCCAGTTAAACACAGCCACTGCCCTCAAACACTGGACAGACCATCACTTCTAACCAAGACAAACAAACTTCATCTACCCGCCCCTCTCTGATTTCAGAATGCTTGGTCTACCAATGAGGCTGGGCTGCATTTCACTCTTGACTGGGTACAGTGAGATTGCTAATCAGGATTACTTGATTCAGTCAACACTGATTTCAATAAAAAGACCAAAAAATTATCATAAATATAAAGAAAGTGCAGGCGGAGGTGACAGATGATTAAAATCTCATTCGCTTAGAATCATCCTGACTCATGAGTGTGGGGGAGGTAAGACCATAGTGCTACAGCCTCATCTGAGCACAAGGACAAATGTACACATGTGTGTGCTCGAGCGCACACACACATACACAAATGCACAAGCGGGTTCACAGACTAAGTCTCTAGTCTGTCCCCTCTTAAACAGAGGCTGTGGACAGGGCTGCAGTGGAAGGCCTGGCATCGGGAGAGTTAGGAGGCAGAAGCTGAGCAAGGAGGCTCCAGCTGTCCAGGAGAGACTGAAGAACATGGTGAGATGGCCACACAAACAGTGCTGAGAAGCATCTCCAGGCTCAGAGCAACCTGTCAGGTATAGCCACAGCATTTGGAGATCAGAGTGGAAGCTAAGGTAATCGCTTCAATCACAGAAGAAGGAAAGATGATCTCAAAGGCCTCCAAGTCTTCAAACCTCAAATGGGCCTTGAGCTACGTATGGATCCTGCTTCCTGCCCTGGCAGCCTCAGGGTGGGCTGTGGCACCCCTGAACCTCCTCTCCCTGTGTCAGATTAGGCATTAGAAGGTGAGCACACTATTCTATCTCCTCCCTAGCGACTCCTCATCCCACAGTGTCAACCATCTGGCCCCTGCTGGACTGCCCAGCTAGGTACCAGTGTGCTCTGCCCCTCCCATCTCTTCTCAGCCCTCATCCCCACCCATCTTTCTTCTAAGCAGCTCCATGGACCAACTACACAGCCCACCAGGAGCACAGACCAAGGTCCTTAGTGTCTGGGTAACACACTGGCGTTACCAGATTTGGTGAATAAAATAGAAATGCCCAGCTAAATTTGAATTCCTGCTAAGCAATAACTATTATTTTATAAGTATGTCTCAACTATTGGGCGCAACAGTCTTTAAAGTTACCCATTGCTTACAGGAAATTCTTCTTTAATTGGGCATCCTGAACATTGTCAGACAACCTTGCTCCAGACATGAGAGCTTTGTACCACCCCTGTCTTTAACCTGCCCTCACTCTCTGATAGTCTCTCTTCCACCCTACAAGTTCCCAGTTTCAGGTAGAGGTCCTCACGGAGCACAACGACCTCTGGGTGCTCGTCCTGACGACTTCTCCCTCCACCCTTTGCGGTCTCATCTCAGGGCCAAATGCAAATGAGTCACTCTGGGTGATTATTGAGCATTAGCTCATTTGCATACCATTAAACTGCATGCTTTAGTGGTGGAGCTGGGAGTGTCTAAGTTCAACATTCCCTCCCTCTCGTTTTCCATTTCATCATGTGATCTCACTGCTCCAGTCGGGAGAGGAGAATCCTGCAGACTGAACAAAAAAGAGCACTCCATGGGAACCAGGCCAGCTGTCATGTAACCAAGGCAGAATTTCCACATTTAGATCTCAGGTGTGCCTGCATGAATAGATCTAAAGTTAGCAAGACACGCAGATACTGGTCTGCCCTCAAAGATGTCCAAATGCACTCTGCAAAACTAGCCAATGAGATACTCTAGAACTTTCTGGACTACCTTAGAACACTTCATAGTATTTTGAATCATCGTGGCGTGGTGATAATCTAACCAAATAAACAAAGATTGACATTTTAGGATAAGCATATGTTCCAATGTCCCGAGTACTTCATCAAACATACTTATCCAAAAATGGAACCCATAATCACACAGCTGTAAGCCATATACCCTAAAAGCATCCACTAACAGTGACCTCTTTGAAGACACAACAGCTTCCTGTGTCTGTTTGGTCCAGTTCTTCTAGAAATTGGCCTCACAACTCAGTACCTATCAGTGTCAGTGAGTGAGACCAAATATGCTGAATAAGGCACAGAGCTGATGGTATCAAGTAGAAATTTTTCTGGGCCATAGTTACTCATCCAGAAGGTCACCCTTCCTAAGCACAACCCTGCAGGTGGCAAGTGTTGATCAGTGCAGCCATGTCTGGGGCATACGGTAGAACCATGCAACCAGAGTCTGGCCCCCTCCCACAACATGCTGTGGCAATAGACAAGCTTGACAGAGCAAAAGGTATAGTGTGTGAGCAGATGAGTAAAGAGAGGCTGAGGTATGGAGAACCACACTTGGCCACAGGCAACACAGACAAGAAACTTCATAAAAAGCAAATCCCAGAGTATGTCTTAGGCACTAAAGGCCCCTCCTCCACCACCATGCCACTATGGGGAGAGGGACTTCCAGAAGTTACCCCACCCCCAATCATGCAGCTGGTGCCTGAGGCCAGCTAGAGGAGGCAGCAGGTGCAGTCATAGAGGCCTGTGTACAACAGAAGCATCAATTCCAATTACAAACATCATTACATTATGGAATTATATAGAATTCTACTTATGGAATTACAGAAAGCATCACAGGCTGATGCTGGTGTTCCATGACAGTTTTCAAGTTGCTTTTGTTCATCCTGAGGGTAACAGTCCTCCAAGGACAGTCTACAGAAGGCAAGGACTGGCCCAAAGATTCCTGCTCCCACCAGATGGGTGAGAGACATGACCCCCATGGGTACTGCCCAAGGGACACAGAAAGTCTGAAGATGTCCCTGGGGACAATGTCAGCAGCTGAGACTACAGAATACAGCAATGGTTGCCCAGGGCCCAAAAGTTGATGGCTTCAAGTAGCTGGGGGCAGCCAATGGGAGCAGGCAGTCTGTGTGTAAGGGACTCTTACCACTGCAATTTCCCAGAGGGCAAGGGTAAGCAGAGAAGTTTCTAATTTTATGGAAGGTTTGCTCTTTGTTTCTTTATGCCCTCAACTCCATACAATTCACTTTAAATAGATAAAACTCAGTTCTATCCAGAATTTTAAGGAGGTAGTGTGAAAACTACCAAAATTGCAAAATATCCAAAATGTACTGGGGAACAGGCCTGGGGAAATACAAGAGTCAAAGATATTAAAAAAGATTGAAGGAGATCCTGAAGACTAGAAAGAGCCACAAGGTGGATGACCCATCTCAGACACACAGCACTGTGCCAGGACAGGAATCCTGTATCCTCATGAGGATCAGAGCCATCTTGGCCATCAGCAAAGGGTTTTGCCCCTCAGACGATGGGATCCAAGATTCTGCAGTATATAGAGGCTCTTAGTTTGCATAGAGGGTGGGGTGGCTTGGAGAATAATATCAAGCTCCAGGTCAAGGAACTTGGCTTCTCTGGGGACTCTTAGGATATCCTCAAGAAAACAGAGACCCCAGTGACTCTTGGGAGGAAAGGCAATAGGCAGTGCACGTGGCAATTCAGAGGCTCTTATTCTTTCAGCACGGGTTTTGTTTAAGGATCGGTGTTTCTATCCTGTTTTACAGAGTGTGTATATGTTTGTGTGTGCTAGTATGTATGAGGGTATGTTCATAATGTGTGTGGGTGCTCATGTTCATGTATGTATACATATGTGGAGGCCAAAGAACAACTGCAGGTGTCACTCCTTGGTGCTATCCAGTTCCTTTTAACTTTATTGTATGAGTGTGTCTAGGCACCATGTGCATCCCTGATGCCTGGAAAGGCCAGAAGATGGGTTCAGGTTGGTTCCCTGGATCTGGCATCACAGATAGTTGTAAGCCACCATGTGGGTGCTGGGGATTGAACCCTGGTCTTCTATAAGAGCAGCAAGTGCTCTTAACCACTGAAATATCTCTCTAGTCATATCTGCCTTTATCTTGGGGGGACAGATCTCTCACTTGGCCTAAAGATCAGCAATTAAGCTAGGCTGACTAGCCAATGTACCCCAGGAACCAACCTGTCCCCCACCTCTGCAGAGCTGGGAGGGATCACAGCATACTACCACACATGCCTTTTTCCTATGGGTTCTGAGGATTGAGCTTGGGCCTGGTGCTTAAAGGCTGAGCCAGTTCTCAGCCTCTTATTTTGCTGTGTTTATTTTTGCGCCACACTTGGGGAAGAGATTGTTTGAGGGCACTTTAAACATGGGCAGCTAGCCTGCCCACTGTAGCATCCTTGATTCTACTGAGGAGCCGGCATTATGATGTTGCCTCCTGGATTTTCCTGTCATAGACCTTAATCAGATTGAAACCTTTCAGCACTTCTCATTGATAAATGGAATTAGAATCCTCATGTGGAACTGGAGATTTTCGAGTCAATAGCAAACTTCTGTCCTACCAGCCAAGACTAGACTGTCTCTGAATTGTTTCACAGACTGAGAGAAGGGTATCAACCTTACAATGGCACTTAGAAACAATATTTCTAAACAGCTTTCTGAGAACTGGAGAAGCCCTGGAGTGCTGGGGCTTCATGTCCCTCTCACTGTGCCCTCTCTACATAGCATTTCTCTATATTCCCCCACAGAATATTCTTAATCTCTTGGGTTTTTGTTTCTTCGACAGGGCATCATATAGATGTTGATAGATGGATATAGATGACATAGACAGGTATCTCCTAGACTAGACTTGAACTCCTTATGCATTTTGAGATGACCTTAAACTTCTGATCCTCCCCCACTTGCATCTCCAAAGCACGAGGACTACAAGCATGTACCACCATATACTGTATTCTCAACCTCCTTTCTAAGAGCATAGCTCTAAAGATCTCTAGCCCAACTCTCACAGGGACACAGTGGTCCAAGGCATCTGCTCATTAGCCACAAAGCCACACCATGTGCACACTATGGTTTCACTTATATAAACCACCTGTCCATCACACAAACACCTACAACATTCTACACAGGGTGCATGTCTGCACGTCACACCTACACATCACCAGAAGCCTTCTGCTCCTGCAAGGGTAAGGGTGTAAGGTGTGAAACCACTCCATTGAGTGAAACTTGCTCAAGAGAGAGTACTCAGCAGGGCTGACTATGAGCCAATCTCAGAGCCTACTGGCCACTATAGGCCCCAATACAAAAAGGCAAATGAATAAAGGGCCCCCAGAAGCCTGGGTTCAAATCCCAGCTGCAGCCCTTGTCACTGAAGAAAGGGTGGCAATAATTATAGCTCATACAAAGAACTTCAACAACTGTGAGCTGTGATTGCTCTATGACCTCTAGCATGGATTACAATAGTATTTCTTTTTTTTTTTTCCATCCCTGTATATCCCCATTCAAGGTCCCTTCCCCCTCCCACCACATCTGGTCATTTTTCTTCTCTGCAACTCCCCATCCCCTCCCTGGGCAAGGAGCAGACAGTCCTATGGTCCCACTGACCCAATAATGCTTGGATCAGTCTCCACTCCTGGCCAAATCCAGTTTTGTCCCCCCTCCCTCAAGAGTGAATCTGGTGTTCCTATAGTTGGAGTGGGGTTCGAAGGGTCAGTCCAGGGTGTTTCTGATCCCAAGCTGTTCAGTGGTTGTGGTTTGCCGCTTGGGCATGTTTGGCTTTTTTTCTTGTTTGTTTAGAGACCACTAGTGAGTGAGTACATCCCCTGCTTATCTCTCTGAGTTTGTGATACCTCGCTCAGGAGGATATTCTCCAAATCCATCCATTTGCCTGCGAATTTTAGGATATCATTTTTTCTTACTGCTGAGTACTATTCCATTGTGTAGATATACCACAGTTTGTTAATCCATTCTTCAGTTGAGGGACATCTAGGTTGTTTCCAGGTTCTTGCTATTATAAATAATGCTGCTATGAACACAGTTGAGCATGTTCATACCCTAACCCTAACCCTAACCCTAACCCTAACCCTTTGGAGTGTGACTGTGCCTCTTTAGGGTATACACCCAGAAGTGGTAATGGATTACAATAGTATTTCAATGGTGGGCTCCCATATTTGGCTTCCTCTTACACCCACTAAGAAGGGGAGAGTGGCCAAGAAGGAGTAGCCATTCCTTTGCTCCTTGGCCTAGAGTCCAGGAGCTTTTCCTGTCTATGATCACCAGTCTATCCAAGAGGCAACCCAGAGGTTGGCAAGGAGTCTGAGCATTCAGACATGAGGGACTCACACCCCTGTAACTGTCACATAGCTGCTATAGACCACCCATTGCTGTTTTTCCATGGATGATATGGCCAGGATCTCCAGGGTCCTCACAGAGACTTGAACTGTCCCAGGTCCCATCCACACAAAATGACCTTCTTGAGTTAAGACCCTTTCAGAGCTTCTCAGGTCTCAGTAATTAGTGAGGAGAACAGGCTGCCTGCTCTCCATATCCTCTGTGGAAACTTGGTCACAAATCATAAGAAATATTTATATTTTACATTAAGAAAGAAAGCATTTTGCCTGAACAACTAAGCTAATGAACAGCATCACTAAACAGCCTGTGGGAGGTACTAAGTTCAAGGCACCAAAGCATCCCAAGGTGCTCACAAGATACAGCTGTGAAAGAACAGGATGAGACAGGTGACTGTTCTGTTCTGAGCCTTTGCTCAGAAGCACAAGGCATGTGTACAGAAGGACATATGCCAAGGAAGGCACTCACTTCTGCTTTACCTCTGGCCACAGATAGGGCTTGGAGATACAGAGTGCCCTGAGAAGCAGCCCAGTATCCCACCAGATGCTCATACAGGCCAAGAAACTCACCATGAGAACAGACACCCTAGTGGGGCATGAGTGAGTGCAGGGCCAAGGTCTCCCAGTCCCCAGCTTCCTGAGCCATATGGGTAAAGCTATTCACAGCTGTGTGCCAAGGACAGCCTAGCAAGCATCTGATAATGATGGCCATAAAAGAAAGGAGAGAAAGGGGGACTGCAGAGCAGGGCTCTCTCCAGAGGACTAGAGGTCAGGGGAAGGTACATGTGGGATTCCTTCACAGTATAACCCATGGTGGTCCTGGCAGTGAGCCAAGGATAGAAGCTACAGGTAACAAAGTTGAGGCTCAAGCCCTACACAGTGGCCTAAGCCCTGGTGCCCCTGTAGTCAGCAGAGAAGCTCCTTGGGGAACCGACTCTTCTAATTCAAACACAGGCACCACACACACTTGGCCAACATGAATTATGATACATTGACTGTTTTCAACCTACACCTTTTTTCTTCCATTTTTCTACTACAACTTTAACAAACTTAAAAATTGTATGTGGATATGTGAGCATTCAGATATATCACCGAAGATTCTGAGTGGACTTAGAACACACTTCCCTCAGGGTAGCCCTGCCTAGGGACGCTCAGTAGTCTCTTTACACTGTGTATGTATATCTTCTTCCTGGGATAGCAATGTAAGATGCTCCAGGGGAAAAAAACAAACTTACTCCCCAACTCTCCAACTAAAAATCAGATTTCATTCTGATGCAGGAAAAAATAACTCTCAACACATAAAGTCCAAATCAAATAGGAAAAAAAAAAAACCCTCAGAACGCACTTTCCCCGAACACCAATGCTGTATGTCTGACAAAGCGCCCTTCACGCTGCAATAACAGCCATAGGCACCCAGAGAGCAGGCAGAAACCAATCAACAAAACCAGTAACACAAGGCCTGGGTCGATTCAGAGAAACTGAGGCTGGCCTTCCATAGGAAGGAACATTTAGAGATGAAGGCAGCATTCAAGCTTGTAAATATTACATGTCTGTTTGCAAATCACTGGTGAATTCTCATATTTAAACAAAATCAAAGGCATCCTACATTCGATACTCATGGTTTTAGGTGAACAGAATACCCTCTTCTTCTCATACCATCCAAGCCAGTGGGAGAGAAAACATGTCCTGTGCAGAAGAGGAGCCACACACCTGGGTTTTCCTGATATCAGATCACACAGTGACACTAATCCAAAGATTCTTGAAGTGAGATACATTCTAATTTAAGGTATTTATTTATTTATTGCTTCCTAATGGGTGTCCCCTCTCAAGTGCAAAAGGCAGGCTGCAGAGAAGATGGATTCGGGTTCTCCTCTCTGCACTGCTTTGCTGGTATGACAGGAAGTGGCTGCTTTAAGAGCCAACTATTTCTTACACACAAACAAGGCCAGTCAGAGTGTCTGGAGCTGCCAGGCAGCTCTTCATTACAGCCATGCCCGACCTGGCCTTCCCAGTTGGAGGGGATTCCAGAAGCTCTCCACAGACAAATAAACAGCAAATAATTCCAGGGGACAGCCTTGTAGAACTGATTCCTTAATCAACAGTTAAAGAAGCAAATTGGATTTGCCCTATCACAAAAAAGAAATTAATCCCAGACCGTAGTTATTGTCTTAAGCACAAGAAGGTTGTCTTAGAGGCTTGGCTGGATAATTTCATTTTAAAAGTATCTCTAAAATTTGACATCCCCTGGGATTTGTGGTTTTCTCCATCATTATATAACTGTAAACTTCTGGATGTTAGAGATTGGATAATTCCTTTCAGCTGGACCAGGCCTCCAGTGCATTTGGATGCTAAAGATGCGCACTAATGGGTTGCTAGGGGTTACCAGCCGGACTTGGGAACAGGACAGCTCCCCAGAAAGCACATCAGAAGTTAGAGTGTGAGAGACTTTTCTAATCTATCTTCCTCTGTTCACTTTCTAAATCTCTGCTATTAATAAAGAATTGCTAGAGGTTCCTTTTCTCAGGCCACATCTATAGAAGGCAGTGGAAACAAAACAGAAACAAAGGCCCAGTCTCTCGGAGGTGGCTGGGTTTGCTCTGTTGAGCAGCTCTGCTGGGCTGAGCTCTCTGGAACCATATGTTCTCAAGGCGTTCTGCAGAAGAGCTAGCATTCATGCACAGGCCAGTCATGTGCTGTTTCAGACACACAGCCCTAGCTGAGAGAGTAAACACTTGGTACTGCCAATTGTCTTCTGGGTTCTCTGAAATACCTCCCTGGACTTACCCATCCTATGCACAGTTTCAAAGTTGATTAACATTTCGTCTCTAGTATTACGTTATTATAGCCTTTATGTTTTAATCCATTTTTTACACCATGGGAAAAGAAAAATACCACTATTTGAGTAATCAAGTTATTCCTGTAAAATCCTAAATAAAATGAGAATTTTATTAAAGATATTTATCTCATACAACAAGAATAAAATCAATTTGCAGTGTCGGTTCAGCATCCAGCTACAATAACATTAAAATATATTGTTTACTTGCGGGTGGGGCACTTTCTCTTTTCATATTGGTCAATGAGAGGGACGACATAGCGTCCGCCTTTCAGAATGCTGGCTTGGCGGCTGGACATGGAGGAGAGCATTTTTATTGTTAATCAATGCCAATCAATTCTGAGCCTTGATGTTAAATAGGGATCAATACCGCTGGGCTGCAGATGAGATCTGATCTCAATTGCTGAGCAGACCTGCAGAAGTTTTTAATCATAAGGTAAATCAAGACTGGAACATAAGTCAGATGAATTAATATTGGTGGTGGAGGACCTCGCTTGCCACTGATCCAGCACAAGGAAATTTCTGTCATATTTCATTATCACTCTTAGGGCAAGCTGAAGGCTGCGTTTGGGGAGCATTTCTTAGTGGAAGCTGGAGCGCCCCTCACACCACACGGTGAATCCTCCCTGCAACTGCAGCCAGCTGGTCCACCGAGTATAGTTATACGTATGCCCCATGAATCTCATTTTATGCGATTAAGATCCATAAAAATTCAATAGCTTTTCTTCTGCAATTCACATTTTACCTGGTGAAATATCATAAGAATTTCATTATCTTTGCAGCTGTTGCCTGGGATCAAGCAAAGGTTATTATCCTCTTCGAAAACACTATAGAATATGTACGAAAATGTCAGGAGAACTGGGCATTTAAAGCTTGATTTTTTAAAAGAAAAACACTGTCTGAAGTTTAGAATAAACTGCACTTGACATTTATGTACCATGATGCATTTCTTGGTAAACTGATTTTGCAAGGAAATTCTTTGAATTCGACTCTGTGACCAGATTGTAAAAGGAAAGGGAAAGATAGAAGTAGAGGGCTGGAGAAGAGAAGGGAGGGGAGGGGAGGGGAGGGAGGAGAGGGGGAGGGAAGGGGAGGACAGAGGGTGGAGAAAAGGCAACTCAGTGATCCTAGACCCAGGCTGCTCCTCACATCAGTCTGTATAGAATTTCCTAACCTTTGAGATAACCATCCTTGGGAAGATAACTCTAAGAACCCCGACCGATTGGAATGGTGTGATCCTCAGGCTCACTCAGGCCCCTTTAAAGCATTTGAAGAAAAATGGTCAGCGCAGAGAAAGTGATTGATCAGGAAGCTCTGTAAATCACACGGATTCCGTACTGTCCTCCGGCCTCACTGCTAGGGTTCCATCTATGATGATAAATTAGCATTAGATGGGACCTAATGAGTTTACTAAACATTTGGGATTTGTGCTAATAAACTGGCTGGCTGTGAACTAGCAAAGGCGATGAGCAATCCCGCGGCTCTCTCTTATCTCTGTAACATGACAGTTGAACCACGCTTCCAATCTGCGATCAATTCATCATCCGACACCATTGTACATTCTTCACAAAAAGATAATTACTGCTTCCCTGGATCAGAACACTCATATTTCCTTGGAATTGCAGGTCTTGATAGCAGGCTCTGTCACTGCTGCCTTGAGCCTCACTGTACAGCTCTATTTACGATCATCATTTTCTCCTAAACAAGCCTTTTTCCTCAACTTGATAACGAAACCCGCTATGATGAGGAGGGAACAGTGGCGACATTGTTTCCTCTGCGGAGTGCTTTTACATTTAGTGGAGGCCTCTGGCAAATATTTTATTCAGGACATTAGTAAAAGTCTCCACTCATTAAAATGTATCGATACCATTTCCTTAAAAAAAAAAAAAAAGTCCTGTTTCCAGCTCTGATTTGTTAAAAAACAGGGAATAAGAGTAAAGCCAGCCACGTCACAGGGAATAAATCAAAATGTGATTAAAAAGACTAGTCGGTTTAAAATCACAGGCCCCTTGCCTTCCTTGCTTCTCCTTCTGGGTTCCCCCTCCTCGCCTTACAGGGATCTGCCCTGGGACTGGTCACCTCTGTGTGACCCCCGCACATGCAATAAATTACCATAACACATAACTCTGAAACAATGTAAATTAGTTACTGTGCACAGCCTAATAAATGGGGACAAATGAGTTGGTGCTGGAAAGGGGTCTGGATGCTCTAATTGCTGAGAAGAGTGATCCTAGAGTCTTAGCAAACACAGGCCATGACCACTGCTCACGACAGATGACACGGTGAACTCAGCAAGAACACTTTTCTCTGCAGGTCTCACAACTGACCACAGTGTGTTGTTCTTAGGTCTACACATAGGCCTGGCAGCATAAAAGAAGTATTTTCAAACTATAGCAAGTACATGTGTGTCAGAATACTCTGAACCTAAACAAGCATGTTTGCATGTTAACATAATATCTAGATATTGTGACTAACAAGCCGAGGCTCCCGGAGAGGCAAGACAAGTGTCCAGGACAAGAGTCCTGATGATCATATGGAATGAGAATCTGTCCTTGAACTGGGGAGTGGGTGAAGGCAGGGTCTGCTCCTGAACCACACAAAGGCCTAGCTCTGAATGGGATCCTGGCCATGTAGTAACTTGCATGACTCATTATTTGTTCAAAGTAATGATCTTTGGGGAAAGGACCGTTATATTTAGAGCCCGCTTGTCACGTTTAATAAATGGCAGTGACTGCTGCTCCCCGAGAAACACTCTCCTAGATCCTGCTTCACTCCCTGGGGCCTCCCTGGCCGGGGACCCACAGCAGCCGATGTCTGGGTAACTGATGGCTGCTGCCCAGTGGCCAGCTCAGACCAGTGACCTCTCATGGTAGGAACACACCGTTCATCCAATCCAATCCCCAACTTGTTTCCTGACCCAATCTTCCGGGTGTCATGGGGCTTATCGCTTCATTGAGAATCTGGAAGTGGTTGGGGAGCTGTCTCTGGCCACATGTCCCAACAACCAAATATCAAGAAGAGAGGCCACCCAGCCACCCCATCCCGGCACACTGATCTGATTTACAAACCTTTCCTAATGTGAAACAAATGCTGTGGGTGTGAATTCATACTTAACCGTAAAAGCCCAAGCATTACTCTGTCTCATATTAAATACCACATATAACTCTCAGCAGGCTTTATGTTCTGTTTTACTGTCAGCAATGGCTAAAGCTGGCCTAACATTTTGTTTGGCAATTAGGAAAATTTGTAGTTTAATTTATTAAACCAAAAAAGCCAACGACTACACCAAATGCTGAATTCATCCCATTTTTATGCCAAGGGGCAGCAGGGTTGCCTTTCCAATAATTTAATCATTCTCCTTTTATGGCCTACATGATTTAAATATTCCAAACAGTATTATTTAGGAAATAAAACCCTAATAGGTGAAATTGAGCTATACCACTTCAATAAATGCTTAATATAAAGTTAAAATGTTTTAACTTTTTGTAAAGGAGCCAAGAACTTGAAGGGGGGCAAGTGGGACAGGCAGCTTGCAAAAGCCACAAGAACCCAGCAAACAACTTTCGACCATGATGTGCAGCACACAGGCTCAGGAAGGAAAGAGCTGAAGACCAAAGCATCGAGACTGAGAAAAAAAGAAAGGAAGGAAGAAATTTTAAAAGGGGGGTGGGAGGGGGAGAAGGAAAAAAGTCATGGAAGAGTTAGCAGTGGCATATGAAAGGACATGAGGAGAACTCCCAGAGGCAGCTGGCCTGGCAAGTCTGCATGTTTAGTAAGACCCTACCTGTGGCGTCCCTGAAGGGCAGGATCCAGGGACAAATGAGCAAGTGTCTTGGGTTTGGATAGGGAGAGGGACACAGAGTGGGATACTGGGGACAGAGGCCAGGACAAGGACAGTCTTCTGCAAAGCACATGTTGGGAGATACATGCCATCAGACATTTGTCAGACTCCACAGGATGGAGAACACCCAGTGAGCCCTCCAGCCATTAGCGGACTTTCATTAATGCCTATCAACATCAGTTGGGCTGTAACCAGTGTCCCATACCTAGCGCAAAATCTTCACACTGGGAGCTTAGGGCCAAGGGGGAAATGGCAAAGGAACTTACGCTTTCAGCCAAGCTTTTCGTGCAGCCTAAAACCAACCTGGGAAACAATGTGAATGCACAGACAGGCAGTACACGTTAGGCAGCGCCAAAGCCCTGACTTATGGTCTCTGCTTCCCTGTGCCCACCTGCAATGCCCAGTCTCCTCTCCTGTCTGCCTGCGGGTGGCATTCTACAGAGTGGGAAGAGGGTTCTGAGCGGTGAGGACTTGGCACAAATACCTTTCTGCCTTAGTGGGAACAGTACTTAGACCCTGCCTAGTACACCTACGGCACTGAGAGTCTCGGCAATGTTGCCTAGGGAGGAAGCTTGTCTGCAAACCAGGGCAGAGACCATCTCTGACTTCAGAACTATAAAGGTCAAGTTGACTTGGCTGGAAGGGCACGCTCTCCACTGGGCTATAATCGTCTTGTTTCTAATGACAGGCCCTATCCCTTGTCAATGCTGGATGACCTACTGGCCCATGCCACCTGTACTCTTAAGAAAGGTGGGACACCCGTCTGGGCCTGTAATCAAATCTCAGGCTAGTGCTGCACATTTGCCAGCCTTGGATGGCCCTGACCAGGCTCAAGCATGACCTGTTCCTCTGCACATCTGTCTACAACTTGGACTTTTGGTAAAAACTCCAGAGAAGGAGACACTGTGCCCTCATAGAAGCCTAAACCAAAAGGCCAGCCTCCAAAGTCAAGGATGGTTTCCCCCACTTTGTAAATTCGCCATCAGGAGGGCAAATGTCCAAAGATCCTTGAACACACCAAAGTTGTGTTTGGTCATTTTAACAGGGCACTCTGCCCCAGGTGCTTTCTTCTAAGAGAAAGAGCCTGGAATTACAAGCAGGGGTGGAGGATCAGAGGTAGAGGTGGAGCAGGCTAGAGCTGCCTGTCAGGGCAAAGGAGACCTCCTCCCAGATGCATAGCAGCTCCTGAGTCTTCCAGCAGAGACACGCTGGAGCCGACTTCTTCCGCTAGTGAGGCCTGGGCTCTGTGTCCTGCATCCCCAGCACCGGAGCCCCTTCCCTTCTACACATGGTAAACTCATTTCCTAGTGAATTACCGGGAAGGCCCTCGGTATAGCCCTGCTGCTTTCAGGGGGATGTGTGCTATCCATAGACATGGGGGCCCTCCTAGAATTTGAACATTTTCTAACTGATTAACCTTCAGGGAAGGAATTGCAGGTAGACAGATTTAAGAGTTTTGGGGTTTTTTGTTTGTTTGTTTGTTTTTAAGGGCATAAGAAATAAGTGATGCAAAAGCAGCTGAGGTCCAAGTTCCCCTATGCCCCTACACACAGTGCTCTTCATCCTATTGCTTGGCAAATTCACAACATTTACAATTTTGACAGATGTGATAGGGTTTTTTTGCTGAATAATGTGTTTTAGAAAGTGTTCTCAAGCTTTGAGGACGCAATGAACATTAGTTACCCCCAAGTCCAAGAAGCTTATAAAATACAACAAGAAAATCCTTAACCCATAAAATCCCTCCACTTATTTTTCCAAATGATACCTATATTTTTCTTTTAAAGCATTCATAATGCCAGCATAATGTCTCATTATATAGAGTTTTAACCACAAACATTTTGGAGAGATTTGCTACTAAGATAAACAAATGGGGGGGGGGGCTGGAGCGTGTGTTCTGGCGAGCAGTCAGGAGCGGACGGGGAATGGTTTTCATTTTCTTGGAGTGCAGGCTGAGGCAGCTCTGCCAAGTACAGGTTAAGCTCCTCCACTTCTCACTTCCTGTACCCCTACTTGTCAATCACTTCCTGTCTGCCACGACAATCTCCATCATTAGAGCCTGGAATTTTTATCTCCTCTAACATGCCTCCCGTTGCTACTGTGAGTTTGAATTCTGATAAATTATTCACCATCTTTGAAAAGTAACCGAAAATTATAGCATCAACTTGAGCCACCTATATCTGGGGAAGATCGCCCTCCTCCTCCCTGTGTGCACCCCACATGCTTCCAGGAGGCCAGCTTCTCCTGCGTTCTCCAGCATCACGAGAAGGCCTCTGGCCAGCCCCAATTATCTTCTGGTGCACAGAGCGTAATTATTTGCTTCCTGTAAGCATGCGTAACAGAACTCTGAGTTTGGACAGCTTTCCATACGGTAATCCAATTCGTCCATGCCATCCTAACACGATTACAGGCACTGGCTATATCTTTGCTCTTCACCTGATAAGGCTGCTGCAGAGGCTCGGGATGGTCTGCGTCAACATCCCTCCTGGAGTATAGCTTCTGACAGCCCTACTTCCAGCCCCTCCTTCCAGCCCTGTATTTTCATAGCAACGGGCTGCCTGCCTCTGCCTGCCCCTAACAGGCAGCACCACACAGCCTCAGCCCCAGAAAGAGCTGATGAGAATATGAGCTGGTTAAGAGTGTTGCGGAAGTCACTGTAGGCCTGTGGCTTGTTTTCCAACCCAGCTCTCCACTGGCCTGGCCTGCTCACCCTGTAGGTCTTACCCAGCCAGACCAGGCAGTCATAAATCTCTGCAAGCCTCCTCAGCCTAGAACAGATATGTAAACCCTGATGCTGGCCCTAACACCCTACTCTCTGTGACACACACCATCAGCTTATACAAAAACATGCCATGGCTGATGCACAGTCGTGGCAGAGTGTTGGACATAAAAGCATGCACACAAAGTGGGCACTGTTCCTGGTCCCACTCTATCTAAATAAAAGAGTGACACTGTGACTCTGCTAAGCTGTTCTTCCTTTTCTGTTTATTTTCAGGAGTTTATTAAAAAAAAAAATAAAGGATGAATGAACGTGGTGAACTTTTTGCCTCTCTCCATTGGCATACCCAGGAATAAAACAGCCATTCACACCTGAGCATGGCTGAGCCAAATGGGGCTCATGCCAACCAGAATCAGAGTCTTTGTAGCTACTCCATTCATCCAAAGTGCATTTTAATATTGCCAAATATCTAGCCAATATTTCCCTTCTCTGAAGTCCCCATGTATTAAAAGAGACCCAGAACCACAGAGTGTCTCAGCCTCCCAGCCAAGGCCAAGAGAAGGACTGCAGGGTTTCAAGGCCTGTTTGATGATAATTATATTCACTTTCAAGAAAACTGAGAAGGAAAAATTAACAGCAAACTATGCTGTTCTAGCTGCATTATGCATACAGAATGACAATCCATCATTTCAGAAGTTATCAAACAGGTCTCCATTTTGCAGGTTATCCAAATGCTACTGAATAGAAAACCTTGGGTTCCCTAAATGATGTGTAATTAAAATTATTTTTAAAATCCTCCTTGACAGGCCGAGGCTTAGCCAAAATGTAAATGACATTAAAGAAGACAATGAATTTAATTTTATTTAATGTCCCTTTTTGCAGATCCTCATTTACATAGCATTTTTAACAAAAGCGCTGACCTTATAAACGCTGGCATTTGTACAGCTTCGCCGAGTTGGATTTAATCACGCTCGTGCAAGGCCAAGAGGGAGGGAGCTTTAAGTTCTCCGCTTGGAGATGGAGTAGGAATAAAAACATCGGGCCTGGTCAAATGTTTATCCACCCTGCTTCTGAAAACAACCTGACAAGAAGATGTAAGGGGCTAGGGAATAACCCGGTGCTGTTTGTAAGGCTTGGTAATAATCATACATAATCGTTTGGAAATATAGCTAATAAAAAATATAATGAGTGTTCAGCAAAATCGGCATTAGGCCCAAATTACATGATATTAATACTTGAACAGGTGCAGAAAGGAGCTTTAAATGAGGTAAATGAATGAATTGTCCCAGAGCACAACTGTGTGCGCTGACAAAAAGTCAATCCCATGAATAATTCAGCAAGCAGGACTGCCAGCAAAGGTCGGCTCTCTTTGACCTTTGTGACAGGAAGTGAAAGGAAACACTGTTGACTAAAAAAAGGGAGAGAGGAGAGGGAAGAAAAAAAAAAAGAAAAAGAAAACCTTCAGTCCTTTTGGGCTACTGCTCTGCAATCACTTTAAAGATGTAAACTTAAAACACACAAATGAATCAAAGCAAGGCTTTGGAGGGCTGAGAGGAAGTACAGAGCTAAAATCTCTGGTACTTACACCCTCGGACCAGAGACAGTGTGAAATTGCAGACAATGAGAGGTTAAGCAAATAATGTTTTTCTACAACCCAATGTCAATTATGTATAAAAATCTGAGGTCAGCTGAAAAGTATTTTCTGAGCCCACAGGGCTGAAATTCTGTAACAGCTGTTAAATATGACAAAACTTCATGCACCCCCCCACAAAAAAAGAAAAACTACAGGCCATTCCAAACTCTGTATGAAAGAAAATAGGATAAACAGATGTCTGGCTCCCAGACAGGAAAGTAGGACAGACTTGGAATGATAAGTCTCCCAAACTCTATAGACTAATGCCAGATTTATTGGGGAGGGGGCACTGCCTGCCGCAGAGATGCCAGCGAGCAGGACGCCAGAGACAGTGCCATCTGGAACCGCCCCGCAGAGCATGCTCTCAGTTGCATACAGCCTACAGTGTGCAGCCAGCCCTGGTGGGCAGCCACATTGCCCTGCTCCTGAGTCCTCCAAAGGCTGCAACAGTTGGACCTTGGGTTTCAATGTTCCCCAAGCTGAGTGACGAAGGGGAGAATAAAGTGATGTGCCTTCCCCAGGCATTTCCAGAGCTCCTGAGGAAACAGACCCGGATGGTACAAGCGAATAATGTGAGCCCAAGTGTGGTTTTGGTTTAGCAGCTACGCCGACATTCTGTAATCACTTGCAGCCCTTGGAATGTACGGGTGAAACAGGAGAGATTTATCTGCTCATATTTGGGATATGTGGACAATGGGTGTTCCTAATGAAGACCATCTGCTTTTGTGTTTTCCCAGAAAACATTATTTCATGAGGAAAATAATACTCCCTTCCTCCTCAGCAATACCATAAAAATTCATGTATGTATATGTGAATTGCATGCATTTGCATACACACGTGCACATGTGAGATGTCTTGGCCAAGCGTGGCTCTGTGTGTGTGTGTGTGTGTGTGTGTGTGTGTGTGTGTGTGTGTGTGTGGTATGAGGAGGTAGGCCTCCTTCCTTACATCTGGCTCTTTGTAGGTCAATATGCAGATATGTTCCTCTGGTTGTCTCTTACAGGCCATACCTTTACAACATTATATTCCTTCTCAACTTAGTAAGGTGCTATATTATTTTAAATACATGGAACTATAAAGAAGTGTTTCTCCAACAGTGTTTTATGAGAAAGAAAAGTCCACATAAGGAAAAGCTTCATAATAAATGAAAAGATTTCTAAAGGGAGACAGCCTCACTGCCTTCCCCCCCCCCTTTACTCTGAAGTGTCTTCCATACCATTTGAAGGTATCTAATACTTCTGAAAGATAACTAAACTAAACTGTGTAATTAATTGACTTAAGGCATCAGGGCCTATAGAATGTGATTACCCTGCCAGAGCAGGGAGCATACTACCCTATTCTCATAACACACAAAGCGGTCTCAACATGTGGAAGAGCTTGGTGTGGGTTGGAGTAAATGTGGGTCCATTGATCTCAATTCAGGTTAGAATTATTGGTTTATATCCTCGGGACAAATATGCTTTATCTGGTCAGAACCTGCTAAATGTATCCAAAGGCCATAAGGAGCCGGTGAAGCACGCTGTATAGACAACTAACCAAGTGAGGACAGGGCTGGTGGGGACCTGTAAACTCACAGATCTGATGGGACATTTTATTCTGCAATACTCAAGAGGAAAAACCAGGCTAAAAACTCAACGGGAAGAACTAATTTTCAGAGGCAGTCCACACCCCACAGAAAGGATCATCATTATAAAATTGAGACACATCTTTGTTGCAAATGACCACATTGCTCCAGAGATCGCCTGCTGAAGATGAGCCTCTCTCTCTGATTAACACAAGCTGTCCCAGCAAACACTGAATTCATTTTTTCCTCTTCTAGAAATATGCCTTAAACTGGAGATAGTGCCAATACCACAATCAGTTCACAGGGATTTACAGCAAGCAACAAAATGCTAATAGTATTTTGTCATTACAAGTGACAGGTCTCTTAAGAATGCTAAAAATGTACACTGTATTTGTCAGTACATAAAACTATCCTTACCTTAAAATCCCTAACATGGAAGGTGATTAAAATTCCTATAAAATTGTCATATCTTTGAATTTAGAAGCAGAGCAGATTTTTCATCAATAATTAAGACCTTCAAAGCATTTATGCCAAGCGTAAATGGAGCTTCAATCCTCCTTATTCAAATAAACATGGTAAAGCCATTAACCAAATGTTTTTACGTTTTCCCCTTTCTCTTGTGCTTCTAGAATATCAATGATCACGTACTTCTCTTAGGTTATAAAGGTGTGAGTGGTCTTTGCATATATTTTAACTAAACAAATATAAGAAAGACCCCCCAGAAGAGAATTAAAGAGTAAATTTTGTATATCAGAGGAAAACACTACCCATCATGTGATTAAAAACTGAGTCTTGAATGTTATTCACTATCAATGTTCAATAAGTGATTGAACACTGACCAAATCCAAAGTGCTTTTGAAGGGGAAATCATTGTCTAAATTGTGAGTCAAACCAACATGGTCTCTCCACCATCATGGCATTTTTTTTAAGTCATGATTTTAAAACCAAACTACATTTAAAATCTTCAAGTGGAGAGATGAAGCATTTTCATCATCTTGCATTAAAGGCTAATGTGGGCTGCTATTCAAGCATCTTTCCACTCAGACAAGATTTCAATGGCTGTTCGGGTACACTTTTAGCCCCTCCAAAAAATAATTAAAATACAATAAAAGGAGTTCCATCACAAGACAACAACCTAAAGCTGTATGACTTCCATAGCCACAACATCAAAACAAATATAATCACATTGATTTCTGTAGCTCCAGTTTCGGAAAGTGTTGGACTTGTTCTCAGCTGCCTGAGTGACGGCCACAACTGGTCAGCCCTATTTGATTACTAATAAGAGAGCTGTCCCTTCTGTCAGATACCGAACATTCTCCACTAAGCAAACAGCTATTCCAGCTAGTTAAACATTAGCAATGCTCCCCACCGGTGCCGCAGACTTCTTTAGGCTTAACTCGTGGGGTTTTCCGGGTTTAATTTTTCAGACCCTGGACAGCAAAGTTCATGATCAAAAGATAACTTTGTAATGAAAGCTGCTGAAACTCAACCCCTCTTCAAAACAGTCTAACCCTCTGCCTCACAAAACTGGTGTCATATATACACGTCTAACATTTATTCGATTTGGGTACCAATTTCAAAATCTGCAGTCAATCACACACTAGGCCCCTTGCTGCTCCCCATTGTTGGGAAGAAAGAAATCTCCTCTCCTCCTCAGAATAGCCTGGGTGAGTCAGGAGGGGAGGGTGGCAGTGTTTTTGTTGTCTCCACTAAGGCAATGCCAAGTTCACATTAGCACCATTAGGACTAATGATTGGTATCTTAAAAGGATGCCATGTTGCCCAAGGAACATGATAAATGGCAAGATGAGGAACAGCAAACCTAAAGAATGCATATAGCTAATCTAGTTATGGAAATTAATGTTGGAAATGTAACCAGCATGTGTAATTAGTTTCAATTATAACAACTTTGGTTTGTTAGTTACATATTTGCTACTTGACATAAAACGACAGCCACAATTGGAAAAAAATTAGGAGACATTTTGCAACTAATTGAGAGCAGATTAAATTCATTCTACCACTGGGCGATGATTGCAAGAGCACCACCACCCAAGCTGCAACTTCAACGACCATCCAAGGTTTGTTTTTTTAAAAAATAAATAAATAAATAAATAACAAAATAATAATAATAATGCAAAAAAATGAAATACTTGTTAACAAATTAGCAGAAAGCATTTTATGACTTATCTCTGGGTTTAAAGCCAGAGACTCTCTAGGCATAAAGTGCTCCTCACAGTGAGAGCAGTGGCAGATGAAACTGCTTCCCCTGACAACTCGCAAGCAATTACTGAATCCCCACAGAGCGAGCCACCGGGCTTCCACGTCAACCCACCTGTGCATGATAACACACGCGGACAAATGGTGCAGTGCACAAGATGAGCCCAACACCAGCCTCAAAGCTAAGGAGCCACTGGAAACCAAGCAAGGCAGAGAGTTTTGCTTGTTGCTACCATTTTGTTTTGAAAATGAAGAAGTCATCCTTACCTGTCAATGATTACAGGGTCTGAGGGCGTCTCGTTTCTATTACCACAGCTTTTCTTGTCACAGCACCGGCTGTGGGGCAATTGTAAACATGGCTTTTAGTATTCATCTCAGCTTCCTCTGTCCGACTTGTAATTTTTTTTTTTCAAAGTCTGACAATAAGCGGTAGGAGTCAAGAAAAGAGTTTTCCTACTTAGGCAGTCTGACAAATTTCAACCTAGTGAGTTCGCATGCTCTTCAGTTCAACTTAAGCTGTAACTTTCTGCCAGAAGGAGCAGCGTTAAACACATCTATTAATACTAGCAGGGTAGCCAGAGCTCCTATACAGATTATGATGCTAAAATGCAGAAAACATGCTGTTGGTGTTTGTCTTTGCAATGAACTGAGGAGAAAAGGCTGGAGGCTGGGGAATAACTTTTCACAGCTTCAGCTTTTGTTTACCTCCAATTGTCAAGCTGTTATTTCTGGAAAAGATGCAAGATGCCACCTCTAACCAATATTTCTTTGGGGGCATTTATTAATTATAAGCACAAAAGCATGCATCAATCTATCACAAACGTCTATTGTCGCTTCTTTAAGCCTACCTTAACTCTGTTATTGAAACTTTAATTAAAGCAGAAATGAAACAAAAATGTTATGCTTCTCGCATTTTAAAAAAGCATACTTGTATAATGGTTACATGTCTAAATTAGCTAAATTAACACCATATGGTAGGCAAAGTATATAAAGCCTTTTAAAGCTGACAGCTAAAGTGATTAAAGAAAGTCTACAGTCTTCCACTTAGAGCTTAAATCACATCTGTGCGCTTTCTATGTTAATTGCTGTACATGCAGAAGTGGATAATAAAGAAATTCCACTTTATTGGTTGTAATTTATATTTATTACCTGATATGAGAAAAAGTCAGCTTTTGTATATTGGTGCTGTAACAATACCTCTGCTCAGAAGTGGCATTCAGGCAACAGGCACCATAGCCGAGGAGAGTATGCCCCTCAGAGTACGGGGCCTGCTACTGTAGGCTGCAAGCTTGCAGAACCCTTCCTTATTATTCCTTGCAACTATATTTCACATGCCACACATACAAAGTCAATGATGCGTTTTTATTCGCCATGTAGGGGCGAAACTCTTGTGGTAGTTAGAAAAAAACAGGTGGGAAATTGCTCTTCTGACAGAGATCTCAAGTAACGGCACGCTATCTAACAACAATATGAACGATGCATCGCTGCTCTAGGGAAGAGGTTAACTGACAGAATCACAATCCAATTCTCACATACACGAGCTCTGTAATAAGTACAAAAGGCTTCCCTTTTTATCAATAACAGACAATTGTATGTCTCAGGATGGGAGCGTCGGAGAAGGAAGTAGTCAAATGAGTCCCGGTGAACTCTGACTCCTGCGTGAGGACAGATTCATCCCCTGGTCTGTTTTCTTTCTTCCTCTCTTTCTTTCTTTTTTTAACTATATTGCCACGACACGGTCAACATATTAATCCGCTCGGCTGAGGAGCGGGGTCGTGCTGACCATCATCACTGATCGGGTAATGAGGTCAGAAGCTGCTCTGGCCAGGTCTGAGGCCTCCTGCCTACTTGGTTTCAATGAATGCCCTCTATCCCTCTATTGGGTGGGGTGGCAGGCGCCTGCAAGCGTCGCCTGGGTAGAATTGGCTGGCGCCGGGCCGCCCGCCTCTCGGGGGCTCACCTGCACATGATTTCGTGGGTCAGCAGCACGCGGCACATCTCCGGGTTCTTGTCCTGGCCTTCATAAACGATGGCCTGCATGAGGGACAAGCAGAGGCAGGGGTCACACAGAGCTCGCGGCTTGGGCGCCAAACCACCACCGGCGCTGCAGGTCTCGAGGGTGGCAGGTGCACAGCCCCCGAGGGGAGGCGACGGCCACACCAGGCTGCCCTCCCACCCCCATCACCCCAGGCTCAGGGCCAGGCCTCAGGCCACCAACTGCCCACTTGCTGAGCTCTCCCCACCGGCGCACGCCAGGTCTGGGCTCCGGTGGACTGCGGGGAGGGCGAGTCAGGGCCTGCCAAGACCTGGGTGCAGCCTTCAAGGGCGCTTGGACTCCCACCCGGCTCCTAGTGCCTGGGCCTCGGCAGCCTGGCGGGATCCTGCAGCCATTGTCTACTCTAAGGCCCGATCCTCTGTCGGAAGAAGCCGATCGCGCTATGGTGAGACTACAGATGCCCAGAGGTCGCGGGGCGCAGGAGCAGCCGTCCTTGCTCCATAAGGTGCTACCCCCGCCGGGCCCCATGCTCCAGCCCTGCGCTCTGCTGGTCCTTTCCACCCACCCCGCAATGCCCGTGCGGAGGCCCGCTGCTTAGGCTGCCTGGCTCGGAGTCCCGGACCAGCGGGAAGTCGTGCACAACGGCCGCACGTGTTCGCACCACGCCGGGAGCTGGCGGCCCGCAGGAGGGCCCGGGCCCGGGGCGCCCCTGCCCGCGCGGCCACGTGCTCCTCGCCCGATGATATTTGGAAAGAAAGTGCTAATGGCCAATCTGGTGTTTATTTTCAAAGTGCTAACAATGATTTTTCTCGGGTAAAAAGGCAGTGTGTGCGCACACGCTCGGGTGGGTTTTGAGCAGAGGCTCCGCCAGATGGTGCGAAGCCCTAGGTGCGCTCACGCCGGCGCCCAGCCCGGCTCCACCGCCGGGAGCTGCGGCTCAGCCGCCCTCGCTGCCGCCCGCATCGCCCAAAGTAGAGGAAAAAAGGCCACTGGGGGAGGGGCGGGAGGCGGGGGCCGCCAGCCGCAGGTTCCGGGCAGAAAATTCCTCCAAGGGGGAGGGCTGCCCTCTCGGCAGTTCCCGCCCCCAGCCTCCCACCCCTGGAAATTACTTCCAACCTCCTCCGGCACTTTCCTGCACTTCCAGGCGGACAAAGCCCTTTCTGCTAGGCGTCCGGGACAGGCTTCCTGGGAAGAGTCTCCGGCAGCCTGGGTCGGCGGCCTGGAGCTTGGCCGGCTCGGAACCACAGAAGTGGTGGGAGTCACCACAGGCCAACGAGCAGCCTGGGGCTGCTGGGCTAGCGGCCTTGGTGACACCAGTACTTCTGAAAGAATGGCTTGTCTTCCGATGATCCCCGTATTTATATTTGATTTATTTTTTATTTTGTAGCACAAACAAAAATCCATAAACTGTCGGTTCAGCGCCATTGACTCTTTGATCAGTTACTGGGCTATTTCTTTACTTTTTTTTCCCCGTCTCCCCGTCAGTGAGGAGAGATTAAACGCCTGTATTTTCTGCACCGTGTACACTGCATAGGTACTAGGCGAAATGAACAATAAAAGTGTACTTTAAACGAAGCCTCCTGCTTCTCCTGTACGTAAGGCACAGAAACTTAGCAGCGCCTGCAAAAACCTCCTAATTAGACTACTGCGATTCGCAAAACCTTCTGCCCAACATACAAAGGAAAATAAAAGGCGCCTGAGAAACAGCAGCCTAGTTCCAGAGCTTCTGTGAATCAGTGCAAGACTGGCAAGGGGGCACACCAGAGTCTGTGTCAGAAAAACAGGTTTACCTGCCAGATCTTTGCTCCAGGAGAAAAACCACACAGCTCTGCGGCTGCAGACATTAAAACCTCAGGCTCTGGCTGCCTAGGTAAGGACAAACTTTTTCAAAGAGAAATAAAATGTGCAAATTGTGCTCAAAGAATGGGAGGCATGTGTACCAGACTGCAGGAAGCTTGGAGGAGGGTTCTTTCCTAGTTGGTTCTAAAACAATTCTAAAAGTTAGCATCAAAAATAAAAAGGCTACTTTCGTTTCAAGTATGAAGTGTGCAACTTACAAGCATATTCTAATTTCTAGAGGGATCAGTGCAGGGTGTGTATAACTTAGGAATTCTATATACCTACACCCAACACTCTATTTTAAGAAAGTTGAAACAACGTCTTTAAAACAATAACACATCACCCAGTACAACATTAGCAGCCAGAGAAAGAACACCGTCAAAAAACAATGAGACACTTTTCTGCAGCTAATCACATTACTGATAGCCAATAGTTATCATCAGAAAAGTTGACCAAGACAGGTTAAATAATTTAATAAGGAACTGCTTGTAATTATGTTATTTACAAGGTATGACAGAGGGTGGGAGAGAGAGCAGTGCAGTGGATAGGTTTCGGTGACCCCTGGAGCTCAGACTCTGAATTATGGAGATGGGGGGCTGAGAGGTGAGGATGGAGTAGAGGAGAACAAGGTGACTTTTCACCCCAGCACATTTAACTTTTAAATCCAAATTCATGTCTCGTGTTCCTAGACCATGACACTAGAAAGGAGGAGGCGAAATAACTAATCGAGCTTAACTCGATGAGCTTTGGGACAGAATTAGTTATCTTTGCAAGGGGGAGGGATCAATGAAATTACTCCACGCACAGGAAGAAACGTTTAAAAATAAACAAGGGAGTCTTGAAATTTTTCTGTCAAATATTAATTACCATAATTAATTAAGACAGAGTTTGATTCCAATCGCAAGTCATTTAATAAAGCATATATGTCCTGTTTTAATGACAGCATAAACTATTGTACCAACCGCTCCATTTATTCCAATAAATATGGAATTCTCATTAGCATGTCAAGGAAGCGAAATGAAAAACAAATACAGGAGATCCATTTGTCAGTCTGCTCTCTCAGCCCCAGGACAATCCCAGCTCAGCAGAAAGGAAAAAACAATGAGTATAGAGGTGTAAACTTTCTCACCTGCTTGGTCATTGAATCTATGAGGCGGACATAGAGATCTTGCTCTGTTCTGACGCCTGTGGCAGGGGGAAAAAAAAAAAAAAACACAAATTCTCAGCGAGATTTTAGCCTGAACCTCAGGAGGGAAACCCGGGCCTGGGCAAGCCAGTGTCTGAGACTATTGCCTCCACCCGGCAGCAAAGCTTTAAGGCAATCCCTGCAAAATTAGGAGGGAGACAGAAAACCCCAGTAGCCTCTGACATTTTTCTTTTCTTAATTAAGAGTCTCGAGACTCTTAGGGTTTGCTTTTGGAGGTGTAAGAAGTCTGCCTGGCAGGCCTGAGTGCAGCTCTGGGCCCATATGGTCATTTATTTTTCGAAAAGAGAATGCACCTATGGAAACAGAGTCCGAACTCCTTCCAGCGCCTCTAGAGGGTTCTTCTCTTTCTAAACCGTGCACAGGAAGTAAGTTATGCTCGGCTTATGGAGTTGCCCCCATCTCAATAATTAACATTAATTTGCAAAATTGAAAAAAGTCACTTAAAAGTGATGTTCTGCAGGAGCCCCTATCGATCTCCCTTTTACTTTCTACTTCAAGCCCCACCGGTTAATCATGTGAAGTGCCATCGACTTATCGATCGTTTATGTTTTGTTTTCCTTCTATGCCATGAGAAGATTTCGTGTTTACACCCATGTCATTTTAATCTCAAAATCTTTATGTCCTGGAACCATCGCGGGAAGGGAGAGCCAGCGCACAGGGCCAGAGGGCAGTTAGCAGTGGTACTCACCATTGCTGTACAGTAGCTGCAGCTTATAGTGAATGCCGTTGTTGGTTTTCTCGTTGTTCGGTTCCTGAAAGCAACGATAAATAATTGCATTTAGAGTGGCCGCATCAGGCGCGGTCACCGCGCTCGGTCCCCCTCCAAGGATCGAGGCCCCTCGGCCTCAACTCTGCAGGCAGGATTCCTGGCTCGCAGCTACGCGGTGATGTCACTTTTCCTGCCGCAAGCCCAGCGTTCCCCTCGCCCCCAGTGAGTCCTAGGGCACGGAGAAGTTGTCCGGCCCTTGGTGGGGCCAGTACGACTGCACGTGGCGGCAGGGTCGCGGGGCAGAGCGCTCCCGCCACCGAGGGGGGCACTCGGACCCCGTGCGCAGACACTGACTGCCCCCTACTCCTGGAGAAGGAGGGTGCGATCGCCAATGTACACTTACTTTCTCTTTCTCCACAAAGTCCACAAAAGCGGTTCTTTCGATCTCCACCGGCTGCCCCTGCCTGTCGTAGAGCGCCAGCACGAAGTGGAAGAAATTGGATTTCCGGAGGTTGGAAGGCGGCTGTTTCTCGAAGTGCGCCCGCGCCAGCCCCACGCCGCTGCAGGAGGAAAGGGACAGCGGCCCGGTGAGCAGCGCGGCGCTGGCCGGAGGAGGGGGCCGGGCCGGGCCAGGGCCAGGGCGCACGGGGGCGGCCGGTACGTACCTCTGGGCGGCCGTGTTGGCGTCCACCACGCCCGCCGTGTGCATCCACGAGCGCACCGGGTTCATGCCGCTGCCCAGCGGCTCCTCCTTCATGGTCGTCCCCCCGCGCGGAATATTCTCCTGAATCCCAAACATGAACACTGCTGGCGGCGGCCGCGACTCCCGGCCGAAAGCGCGTCCGCGGTCGGCGGCGCTCGGGGCTCGGCGGCAGGAGGCTGCCCTGGCCGCCCTGGCCCTGCTCGGCGCCTGCGGTGCGGCCCGCCGCCGGCTTCAGCCCGTCCCGGGCAGGCGCGGCATACACCGGCGGCCGGGCGCTGAGGACGGCCGGGGACGCGGGCGGGCTGCACCGGCGGCGGCGCGGCGCTTCGGAGGAGCAGGGCGCGGTGGACTCGGTGGCCGCGGCGGTGCTTGTTGTTGTTGTTGTTTGCAGACGCGCTCAACGTGGTGTCATCCTAGCCAGGCGGCGTCCGCGGCTGCAGGACACTGCGGGATCGCCCGCTTCTGGCGCGGCCCGCCTGCTCCAAAGACAAATAAACGGGGCAGTGAGTGCCGCGGCGCAGTCCCGGGCGCAGGCGGGGCGCGGCGGGGCCTGGAGCGGCGCGCGCAGCGGACGGAGGCGCACAAAACTCAGCCCTCTCTCCCCGAGGAATGGACCCTTTCCCGGGAGCCAAAACTCGAAGCCCCCGGGAGCGGCGCTGTCAGAGGGTGACGTCGGGGGGCGGCGCCTGCGCCATATATGGGAGCGGCCGCCCCTCGCCGCGCCCCTCGCCGCCGCCGCCGCCGCGCTCGCCGACTGACTGCCTGACGGCGCCGCGAGCCGGCCCGAGCCCCGCGAGCCCCGCGAGCCCCGCGGCAGCCGAGCGCCACCGAGCGCCGACACCGCCCCCGGCCACGCGCCACGGCTCCTCGAGCCCAGCCGCAGCCGAGGAAGTTACCTCCCGCCCAAATAAATCTCGCAAAGAAACGAGCGCAGCCAGTGCATAAGTGCTGCTTGGCCCGTTATACCTGCCCACAAGACCTGCCACACAGTCACAACACCATGGGCCGGAGGAGAAGCGCCCCAAGTCGCCCACATGCATACAATAAATGCCAGGGCAGCACTGGCCCTGGGGCGTCCCAAAGGCAACAGCAGGAAGAGACTGGAAGGGCGCGCGGGAGGGGAATCCAGGGGAGGGAGGGACAACAACGGACTTGGGAAAGAGGGTGCCTTGTCCACCTCCTGTGGCTGCACACACCCCGCCGCCACCAGGGCAAGAAGCGCAGCTCAGTCTGATTTCTAGGCAGACCTAAGGCTACTGCAGGGCCGGTGTGCCAACATCTGAGCCCCGCTGGGTGTCCCAAGCTTTCTACCCAGGCAAAGCGGGTGATTGCGGGGTGCGGGATCCGGGTCCACGTCGGAGACAGGTTCCTTCAGATGCCCCCTCTCCCTCCGATGGCCACAGGAGTTTCAGGGCCCTGGCCTGTCCTTGAGCGCAGCAGTGACAAAGAAGGCTGGGCCCTCTCTGGGCCAACGGAAAGAGCGCTCGGCCTCTCCGGCAACCCGGAGCTGGTGTCCAGTCTGTTATGCGCTCTGAGCCTGATCTCCCCGGCTCCAACCGCCTGAAAAGCAGAGCAGAGCGGATGCCGTGGGCGCCAGGGACCCTGCCCTCTGTGCCGCCCGGCCTGGGTGAGAGCGCGCCTTGTGGCTCCCCGACCTGGTTTCGAGGAACCGGGAGGGCAGCTGGGAATCCGGCAGCGGCCCTGATTCGGTTCCCAGGCGCCCGGCCCGCCCAAAGGAGATCTGTGGGACTCGGACAGAAGCCCAAGGGACGACTTGAAGATGTCCCAGGCTCTTTCCTGCCTCGAGAAATAAGGCCCTTCTGGTCTTAAAGGAAGAAGAAGAAAAAGAAAAGGTTTCTGGGTGCAAGAGTCGCCAGGGCAGCCTCTTCCCGCCGGGCCTGGGTAGCTCTTCCTTTTTTTGTGAATTGGTGGCGTGTGTACGTTAATATTTTAATTAATCGGGAAAATCGAAGTCCGATTTACGTTATCTGGGGAGCCCCCACACTCTACTTGGAAGGGGTGAGAGAAAGGATGTGCTGGAAAGCAATCTATTTTGCTGGTGTTGGGGGTTAATGACTATTGCCAAAGATAAGTGAATTATCAAAGCTGTTGCGCCAGGTCCCATCTCAAAATCCATTACGGGGCCGGCCGTCTAATTAAATACGTAAGTATAATAAAATCATATTTTATGACTATTTGAGGGTAATGAGATTAGTCTTTAGAAGCGATCGCCACATATTAAAAATGCCACTGTCTATAGAATGTTAATAACCTTAAATCAAAGTGTATGAAAACTCCTCACGATAAATTAAAAGAAAATTTCTGTATTCCTAATAAGCCCGGCGTTTTCCACTCACATCAGACCCCTATGCAAGAGGCAACACTTTTCTCCTGGAAAGACAACACAGAAGAAAGTTGGCCATGGGTGGACGTTGAGGTTGAGAGAAGCTTTGTCTCTGTGTTCCAAGGCTTGGGGGCACACACAGGGTGATCGACAGGGCCAGCATCAATGACAGAATATGCTAAGTGCCTTTTTAGGCAGAGATGAAGTTGGGAAAGGAACTCAAAGCTTACTTTGTAGCACACTTCCTAAAATGTCCAGCCTGGGCTGTAGGTGCCGGTCCTTGCGCTAAGGCAAGTGTCATGCTTAAAATCATTTACAGTATCTTTAATTCAGATTACACGCGCCAAGGCGATTTAAATCTGATTACCAAATTAGAAGGTTTAAAAACAAATCCTTCTAAATCTGATACTGTTGACTAAGGAGGGGGAGAAAAAGTTCCATAAGCCCATCACATAAGGTAACGATCCTGCCCCAGAAAGAAAGGGGGTTTTAAACCTTTTTGACAACAAATGCAGCTGCCCCGCTATTTTGGACGATATTAAGCGAAAATGAATGCAAATCTGTGTTCGGCAGCCATCTGGCCCGAAATGGGGGAATCAGCTGTCTCACAACAGGCTCGGAGGCTGAATCCATTTCAGCTCATTTTCTACATCATCTGGTCGCGCACCCAAAGCGTGGAAAATACGGTCTTTATCATTCACCAACTTTATCTTTTTTGTCACTCTACGGCTGGCTCTGAGCTGTGAGCACAAGGTCTCGCTGTCCAGGCAGGGTCTCCAACCTAGCCTGCTGCAGAGGAGCCTGGGTGGGCAGCCCCCACCCCATGCCACCCCCAGATTTTCGATTTGATGGGCAGCGACGGACAGAGCACCTAAGCCAGACGGTGGGGGAGGGGTCGCCGGTCAAAATCCCTAGGGTTTTCCAAGGTGCTGGGAGCGCCTCCCTCAGGAGCCCCGCCCCACACCTCGCAGTTTCTAAGAGAGCTAAGTAGCCAGAATCCTAGAGGGGAGTATTGGAGAGCTGACTAGTACTTTGGAAGTTGCGCCGACCCGCTCTGGCCAGTGACCTAACCCATTCTCCCAAGCAGATCCTAAGGGTCAGACGGGTGTCCAGGGACCCGGTTGGGAAGGAGCCGACCTTTACCGTGGCCCTGCGGGCCACGACTGAGGCAGCGATCATTCCGGGCCCCACGCTCAACGCGATTTGCACGGGTGGCCCTAGAGCTGCCGCTGCCGCCGCCGCCTCCTTGGAGGGTGGGAAGTATTCCTTTTGTGCGGATTTACGGGGAGAGGCTTCAATGAGCCCCCTCACATTTGCATTTAAATAGCAGCATCAAGCGCTTCGCGTGCCACACACCAGTGGGCTCCCAGATGTCAAGCCGGAGTCAGTCAGATGGCCAGTGCCCAGCTGTCCTCCCTACGTCGTGCCGGAGCAGGCAGTGACCTTAAAGAGACAGCGCTCACCGCCCCTAGAGTCCGACTCCCAGTGCCGCTTGAAAGGCAGCCCTTGAGCCACTGTCTTTGGGCATCATCTGAAATCTGGAGGATGATCCAACCTCCCAGGACCTGCATCCAGGCTCGCTTCGTACTGAGTGTCCTGGCCGCTGCGATCGACTGTGCCCTCGTCCCCTGCCCACCCGCGGTTCAGTGTGCGCCAGGAAGACACCTCCCATACCACTCCATTCTCTGCCCCCGGTTCGGTGTGGGGCAGGGCCTGGAAAGAGGAATGCTGGCCTGGTTCTGGCCTCTGATCCACCTCCTTGAATTTTTCACCAAATTGTATCCCAGGGCACTAGGGATACAATGCACCAGGTGCCGCAGAGGCAGCACCTACTCGGTGTCCAAGGCATTCATTCTGTCTGTGCCCTTTCTTGATTGTCTTGCAGCTCAGAGTACCCACCAACCTCCCAACCATCTTTCCAAAAGTAATAAACTCCATTTCTGAGGTTGAGAAGCCCCAATCAGAAATTCCTGGAAGCAGAAGACCCTGGATATCACAGAGGGTTCCCAAGCTCCAATGGGAGCGGCCCCTTCAGGGGGCCCAGGGCCGTAGGCCTACGCTGCCTGGTTATGTCACTGGCCTTCGGTTTTATGAAAGGTTTAGAAGCAGCGAGCCAAAGTCCCGCGGTTTTGTGCCCACACCACCAGGGCTGAGTTTCAGAACTGCCCCCCTCGGTGCCCCGGGTCAAACTCAGACTGTATGGTTCCCTCGGCCTCCAGCCTTTCTGCAGACTGAGGGGTCAGGAGCTCATCATCATAGGCAGGGTCTTGTAAAGAACTCCAAAAAGGAGAGCAGAGCTGGCTCTGTGCCTGGGGGTAGAAGGCCAGAAAGGCTGGAAATAGGAGCACCAAGATTTCTTGCACTGTTGACAGGGTGTAACTGCCACGCGCTGGCTCACTCTGACCGCCTCAGGTAGGCTAGGCAGCGCGGCCCCTGACCGTGGCCTAAGTTCTTTCTACCTTATGGCACAAGGTCTCTTTGGCTGGTAATCAGAGGAAGAAGACAAACAAGACTCCGTACTCGGGCCATTGCAACCTGTTTAACTGAACAGCAAGGGAAGCTGGCCCAGGTTCATTTCTTTCTAGGATCACATAATATGCTTCGCCTCTTTCCAAGAAAAAAAAAATGCAAGCCAGGGGACCTTTAGTAGTAGGAATCAGACCAAGGGGTGCACCCTGCCTGCCTTTGAAGGCAAATAACTTGCATGTAGTACCTGGCTCATGGGGAGCAACAACCTGCACCTCTCCCCTTCTCTAGAGGGCGGGGAACCCGGTAAAGTTCATGAGAAAAAAGCAAAAACTTAAGGGTCGGAGCCTTCTGTTTTCTGAGCCGCCTCTTCCACAATATTTATTCTGAATAGCTAAGGTTCCTGAATCCCGACCCCGGGTATAGAAGAATTCTCAGAGTGAAAATGTGCAGGCGCTTCTTGCGGAGGCGACCAAGTTTGACAAACAGCGCCTCCTGGGGTGGGGAAAGCGGAGTGCGGGCGCAACCGAGAGCCTGAGAGCCCACCCGCCTCGGGACTGGTGGCCCCTTCCCGCCAGGCTGGGTCCCAGCACCTGGTCCCGGACTCCTGGGTATCCAGTGCACCTAGGCCTTGCTGAACTGATAACCTCAGGGGTTTGTAGAAACCACCACCCGCAGGCTAGTCCTAATTGCTGCTCACTTGCGCCCGGCTTTCTGGAGCCACCGGGAGCAGGGAACCGGGCACCTGGCCTTCGCTGGGAGCTTCACCGAACTACCTAGCTGGAGTGAAAGGTGCACTCCAAGTAACCCCGAGGGTTGAGGCGGGCACGACAATGAACTAGCTCAACCATCTCCCAGGAAAACCCCAAGACTCTTCAATGGGGCCGAAAAGAGCCAGTGTGCACCAGGGCTCCAGCAGCGTGCGAAATAGGAAGGCAAACAGTTAGTTATTGTCTCCGTCCTTACTTTTTCCCTGGCTCCTTCGGTCACTTTGGCTGACCCTACAGTTCGTAGTGAGCCCTGGAGCTCTTCAATCTCACCGAGAATCCCAACTAAAACATGAGCAAGCTTGAGTTTCTCCCATCGCACCTTACAACCTTAAAGGTCGCCTCTCCTCAAAAATGCTCTGGGGGAGTAACTGAGCTCTGAAAGACAGCTGGTGCGTGGTGGGGTCTCTCAGGCTCAAAAAAGAGCGGCGATTTAGCAACAAACTGGGATTCAGCGTTCAGCGGCTTGAAGGTGGTCCTGCAGGATGCGCCAGAGCGAGCGCCTGGGACACGAAGTCCATGCTGCCCGCCCGCGCCAATTTACAAAGCAAACTTTCCCCAGAGAAGTTTCTTGGATCGAACAGCGCGCAAAGTGCGCCTATCAACACTTAAACAGAACCAAACTGTACAAACTCGGATCGATCAGATAATTTCAGATATTATAATTGGCTTTAATTAAACACACTGCGTTCTAATTAACTCTGAAATTTTAGCATGCTTTGGGACACTGGTGTCTGATTTGATATTGTCAGTCCAGATGTCCTAATAAAATTCAATCCTCCACTCAAGACTTCAATACTCACCAAGAACAAAATGCAAATTAAATGTAAAACCTAAAGTATCGCCAAAGGTATAATCAAGAAAGGTGTCTCAAAACTTTTCACTTTTTATTACGCAGTAGTTTAAAAATGCAGATTACATCTTAACAAGACTTCTTCAGCGTGCCATAAATCTTAACTCTTTCCTCGACCGTGATGGGTGCCATGCTCTGGCTAGCAGAACCAGACCCTCGAAAGTTTGCTAATAGAATTCCATATTAAAACACGGGTTCACAAACATGTTAAAGGACTTGATGACAGGATGAGGGTGGACCCACAAGGGTAGCCTTTGACAGACACTGAGGGCCTCTTCCTTAACCAGCTCTCACTCCTAAACCTCATGCACCTCAACTCAGCCGCTACACAGTAACACAGCCATCCCCGTGCGCAGTAGGGTGTGGTGGGGCTGAGTTAACCAGTGGGTGACCTACTCTGACGCTGAGACTTCAAAGGATGAAGTTGGGAGGAAAAAGAAAGCTCACTGCCCCTGGGCAGATATAGTCAAGCTCTCCACCTGGCCTGCACAAACTCTTTGGTCCACGGTCAGAGAGCTTCTAAAGAAGAGGGAGATTGGGCAGCGGGCAGCAACAAGACTACTCCTCCAGGAAAGCCAGACGTGGGCCACAGGACCAGTAGTCTATAGTGACAGGTTCTACAGCGACTAGATTCTTTATCAACTCCCAGGGTCTGCTAAATTTTACAGAGCAGGATGTGTCCAACTAAAATGAAGCTATTCCCACGTTAAACATGTGTATGTTTTCCATACTAATGGAGTCACTTAAAGCTGTTGCTAATTTAACTTTTTAAAAAGGCCACACTGATGTAATTTGCATTTTCTTTAGGATATTGAAATAAAGAGAAAACTGCTGGGCGGCGAGGCTGCCCAGGGCATAGCTAGGGGCCATGTAGAAATAAAAACAGATAAAGAAAAGAAGAAAGAAAGAAACCGACTTCTCTTCTAGACTATTAATAAGCAATTTGTCCCGCTGAAATTTACATTGCAAAGAGAAGAGTGCCCGCAGTCGCGGCGGGGCCTGCACAGGCCGGGGCAAGGAACTCCGCCGCACTGGTGGGGGCAGCCTCTGGGCGTCCCAAACGCCCTCCCTGGCAATATATGCTCAGCTTTGAAGTTGGTGTCTTTGCTGCCAATCCGCGGACCCCTGCCCAACACATCGTCAGGCCACAGTCTGCAAGGGTTATGTCGGGAGCACGCAGGGTGGTGGGGGAACTGGGACCTAGGACTAATCCAGTACCCCACACACACAACTGGGGCCTCAGTGGGTGACCCTTGAACTTCTGGACCCCCACCCCCTATAACCACTGCCCAGGCCTTAAGCTAGAACGACCATAATAAGGATCATTTTGTTTTTCCTGCTTGGCCAAGCTTCTGCCGTGGTTCAAGTGAACTGCTAGTGTGGAGTGTGTCCCACACACCCCCCCCCCGCCACTGCCCCGCCCGCGCGCCGCCCGGTGGAGCGGCGGCTGGCGAACCTACCTAGCGTGGGGCCAGGGCGCCATCTACGGGCCGCACGGCTCAGGCCGCCGCCGCCCTTGCCTCGGAGCCCGCTCCACCTCCCGCCGCCCGCCGGGCCCGCGCTCTCCAGCGCTTGTGTTGCTAGGCCTGCCACTTATCACAATTACCCGACGCTCCCTCGCCTTTTTGTTTATCAAACATTACTTGCGAGTGATGCCAAGTTTTAGGCACTAGATTAAAACTTCCCAAATGAAGGCGCTCTCCTGCCTGCGATTTTTAGGCGCGAGCTTAATAAAAGACACGAAATGTAAGGATAACACAATTTGATTTGTTAGTCTAACTCTGCGATTTGAGACTTGATGTCCCTAAAGACCAGGCGAGCTTTTCCCCTTTATTTATTTTTATTAAAACATCAATCTGCGCTGGAGCTGGGTGAACTCGGTTTCACCTGGAGAACATAAAATTCTCCATACCCGAGAAATAAGCACCTTTCATAAATCAATGGTATTCCTGACACATCGATCAATTTGGGGTTGTTAATCCGAAAGCAGGAGTTTTAATTGCTTCCCGCGCTCTCATCCAGGCAATGACACGCCCCCTCCTTTTCCCCGCCTCCCCCTAAGGTTCTCACTTTTGCTGGGTTGGGGGTGGAACAGGGATCGAAAAATCCGGGTACTTCAGCTAAAGCCCAGGGCACCTCGATCTGCCCGCCACAGGGATCCTCCTTCGCCTCCTCGGGATCCCGCCGAGAAGGCCTTAAAGGACCAGCCACCCGAACCGCTGGGAATACCTGCAGTCTTAGCCAGCGGCCACTGCACTCCGGAGCACCGTAAAAGTTCCCGGTGAGGCCAGGACCTCGCACGCCAGGGATTAGGCACCGCATCCAGTGCCCCCTCGCCTCGCTGCACCGCACAGCTCGCCCCTGCACCCCGCCGCCGACCCTAGAGGTCAAGTCCTACCGCTCGGGACGCGCAAAGTTCAACTTTGCAGGCGCCGAGGTCGCCGTGGGGCCGCGCTGGGGCGGGAGGCCCCGACGGGATCGCGCGAGCCCACGCACTTACCTGAATGGCAGAACTGCTTCTCCGACGGGCGTGGCGGGCTCCAGGGCCAAGAGGTGTCCGCGTCGCCTGTGGCAGGCTGGAGGTGTGCGGCTCCGCGCCTCCCCACGTTCCCACCTCCCGCCCTCCGGGGAGAGCCCACGGGCCGTGCCGCGAGAGCGCCAGTACGCACGCGCCGCGCTGCCTTCCACTGCGGGCGGTGGCGGCGACGCGACGGGCGGGGAGGGGGGCCCGAGCAGGGCGCCAGGAGGTGCCGGAGGCGACCCTGCAGCCCGCCTGCTGAGGTGCCTCGGGGCCGCAGCTGTGTCCGCGTTAGCCGCCTGGGGGACAGGCCTCGGGGGAGCCTCCGGGGCCACTAACGGGCCCCTCTGCCTGGAAGACTCCTTGCAAAGGCTGGAGCGGCTTCTTCGCGCAGGGCCCTAAGGGCAGCAGTAACCCGCCTTGACCCAGAGAGTGCATCGGGCTGGGAGCAAGCCCAAGCGGGTGGACACTTCTGCACACGAGTCTAGAAGTGGACCCGAGTTGCTAGAAGCTGTCGATGTAGACAGCTCACTCTCCCTCGGGCAGAAGATGAGTCGGGGTGGGGGTAGGTGTCTCCTGCTCTCTTAGAGTAGGTGAAGACAGCTCCCAGCCGACTACTGCTAATTTAATGAGATGCACTCTGCGGAGCGGTTAGAAAGTCAAGAGGTTGTCTACAAAGAAAGCAAGACCAAGATTCCTCGGAAAGCCACCAGGGAAGAAAAATACCTGGCTAGCTCCAAGGTAGCCCAGCTTCCAGGGCAGTTTCTGCTGGCCGGTGCCTCAGCTGTCCTCTGGGATCCAGACAACCCCACCACACCTTCCCTCCACCATGATGTCACTCAGCAAGTGACAAAGGTGGACACTTTATTAGACATCTGCAACTACATCTCCAAGTAAAGGGGTCCAGCATCCCTGACCTGTGGGTCTGCCCTGAGGTCGGTTTGGAAGACAGCTCAGATACTTGACTCCTCTTCCTCTGGCTAATGTATCCTTCGGCAGGAAATCGGAGCTAAATTCTGCCTGTTCTTTCCAACCCAAAATACAACATAGACCCCTGAATAAACAGTCGTGGGCACCAAGGTTGCTCTTCAATGGAACTCACACCTGTCCTTTTGTTGCTTCAGCTTCCTGCTTTTGGTTCCCAGACTTGTCTTCTCCTCCTTATTTCAACCCTTTTTATAGTGAAAGTTGGTTTGCTGAATCATGAAATCTTACTGGAAGAGAAAAGTTATTTTGGGCCATTTATTTAGTAAAGAGCACTCTAGAGAATGCAACCCAGAAAAGTGTTTTATTATGATAGCTTAATGTAAGACGAGAACTAAATAACGAACATTTCCCCTTTGTCATCTGCACTTGGGAATCATTTTTAATGCAAGCCAGCATGAAGCCATTTAGGCAATATACAATATTTTAAAACATAAAATTACCCATGTTTTTAATAGCAGCTAACATGCATTGAACGTTATGTGCCAAGCATCCAAGACAGACCCAAGTTCTCAGGAAAGTTAAGGAGCATGGCCTGTCAAATACCCAATTGTGGCTCCATGCCCATTATTTTGTGATCAAATGGGAGGAAGTGGGGTACTTTTACTGTCTCCAAGTTTTAGGGTTTTTTTTTAATACTTTCTTATGTGTGTGTGTGTTTGTGGTTTTGTGTGTTGGCAGGTGTGTGCCATAGTGTGCATATAGAGAGTACAGAATAACTTGCTGGAGCCAATTGTTTCCATCTACCATGCGGGTCTCAAAGATGGAATTCAGGTCATCAGTCAGGATTGGTGGCAAGTGCCTTTACCCTCTGAGGCATCTTGCTGGTTCTGCTAAACTTCTCTCCAGGAGTACAGGAGGAAATGAAACTCAGTTCCCTCTCATAGTGAATTGAGGCCATTTCATCCCAATCCTCCTTCCTGCTTCTTCGCACCAAGCCTGGCCACCACTCTGTATAGTCTGCAGTCCTTGGACTTTTCCATAAACTATGCCTACCCCATCTTTTTCTTAGTGCCTGAAAAGGAAGCCACAGCTATTTTCTTGCCTGCTCTTCAAGTAATATTGCTGTCCAACAAGCCATGTGGACAGTGATTTCTGCTTGCTCTCCTCTCCCATGCCCACGCCCCAGGTATTGGTCCTGTGGGCACATAAAGGAGACCGAAGATTCCTCTTCAAGCACAAACAGGCACCAAGGTATCTGTTTATCTAAACAAGAATAGTCATCCCTGTAAATTGGACACAGTAATTATTGCCCCTCCTCCTTGCTCATGGACATTCAATTCGTCCATAAAGCTCTGTGAGCTATGGCAATCTTAAGCAAAGCTGTGCCCTCAAAGAGTTTGCAATTTAGAGGAATCCTTGTCATTACATACAGATAAAAGAAAAGTGCTTTTGTATTAGGAAGGATTTCAAAAGAACTGACAGAGTAAGCCTAATTCTCTTCAGGCATGTCAAAAATCAATGTCCCTGTCATCTGTCATTGTTCAAACATGTACACTTTGTCATTGGCCACTGAACCTAGAGGCAGACACTCTAGATGTCAATATTCAAACTTGCTTCAATATTTGCTTAGAACTCTCTACCTATGAGAAGCAAGTCTGCCTTGTAGTTATTTTCTCTGCATCGAGTATGTGATGAATGAGAAAAAGTAGAGACGGTGAGCCCAGCAACAACTCATAGGAGGCCAAGGACTCAGAGAAAACACTGGCATCCAGTCTAGAAATAAGAACCCCATCTCTAGGCCTTTTAAAAAAACAGTACTTTGGGAAGCATTTATGCTGTCTGCAATTTGTCTCCTGCTGTGGAAGCCTAGCTTCAGGAGGTCTGTCCTACATGTCCCTTTCCAGCCCTGTCAGCTCACACACAGGCTTCTGCAGAATAACTTGGTTTTATTAAAGTTTGGAGATTAGTTTTTTTAATGTACTTAGAGTCATTAAAATTAAACAGAATACATCACAGAATTTGCCCCATCTCCACCCACAGCAATGCTTATTGTTTGCAATCACCAACACACAAAGAATCTACACATATATATGTATACACATATATACAGAGAGGAGGGGAGGGAGAGAGAGAGATTTCCAATTTGAACTCATGAGTGTAGAGAGATTCACTGAAGTGTGGTTGACCACACTCTTAAAGAAAATTCACTCTCCCTTTCCCGGAAGCTGACAACTGTCAATAGTTAGGCTCACTTAGGCTTAGGAACCCATAAGCCCCTCCCTCATCCATGCTGGAATGTCTACTGCATTGCTCTTGTGCAGGTCTTGTGCTGGCAATCACAACTGCTGTGAGTTCATGATTAGAGTGATCCTGTCATGGTCCCTGCTTCACTCCAATCCTCCCCTGACCTCTGATTCTTTCAGCTCTCTCTTCTAAGGATCCTGAGCCCTGGGAGGGGTGATATAGATGTTACATTTGGTTTTGTCTGTCTGTTTGTGACATCATTTCATGTAGTTAGCTAGGGCTACAGAACTCATGCAGTCTGGGGTAATACTTCTAACTTTTCTGTTTCCACTTCTGGAGTGTTGGAATTACAGGCATGCATCACTACATTCAGTTTCTACAGTGCTGGAGAGCAACCCAAGGCTTCTTGCATGCTAGGCAAGTACTCTACCAACTGAGCTCTATCCTCAGCTCAAAATGCCCACTTCTTGAACTCAACCATCAGTCCTAGGCTCCTTTCATACTTCAACTGGTACATTATTTCCAAGACAAGAAAAGTCCTTTGGAAAGCAACTTCTCTTGGCTTCTGGATACCTTGGTCTTTGGTCTAGATAGGTACCTGTTTGCCTTGACCATATAAAATGTTAGTTCCTAAAGGCCCTCTTTAGGCCTGGAGGTTAGAAACTATGCTTCCACTGATTCTGACACCTGCTCAGGTGACTACCTGCCACTGCCCATGCACTCATAGATGCCATCCTGTAGGCTCACTGGTGGCAACCCAATGCATATTTCTCATACATTCTACCTATAAAATACATTCTTTACCTTCTCCTGCAACATCAAAGAGAAGGCGTGTGTTATGAAGAACGTCTATTGAGCAGTACTCCAAAATGGACAATGGACTTCAGTGACACTCTCTAAACCCAGACTTTCCAAAGGACAGTGATGATGCATCTGCCAGGGAGGCAGATTCAGAAGTGTCTGCTGTGGAACTGTGCTCTTGTACATTATTTGTGAGACTATGCTCTTGTACATTATTTGTCACTGTAAATATTGGTTTAATGAAACACTGATTGGTCAGAAGCTAGACAGACAGAAAGTATAGGTGAGACAATCAGACAAGAAGAATTCTGGGAAGAGGAAGAGCAGAGAGATGCTAGCCAGACACAAAGGAAGATGAGAATGCTGCACTGATTAAAAAAAAAAAAAAGGTACCAAGCCACGTGGATAAGAATCATAGGTTAGTTTAAAAGTGAGAATTAGCAAGTAATAAGCCTGAGCCATAGACCTAACAGTCTATAATTAATGTAAGACTTTGTGTGATTATTTGTGACTAAATGGCTGTGGAACAGCCAGGTGGGACAGAGAAACTTCTGACAAGTGTCCACTAGAAGACTGCAGGGTGAGAACTCTGAAGCAATATGCCACTGGAAAGACAGAAGGACAGCTGACTATGTCAGATGTGTTAGGAGACCTCTATGGAAGTCTTGAAGGTTGTGCAAGCGAGACAAGGAATGAGGTGGCCCAATAACGTGTGTGTGTGTGTGTGTGTGTGTGTGTGTGTGTGTGTGTGTAACGAGAGAGAGAGAGAGAGAGAGAGAGAGAGTCCCAGTCCCACCACCTTGAAACTGGGACTCTAAACCCCCAGATCAGTGCCCATAGGCCTTTGTGGGGCCTGGCTCTCACAGTGGTTTTGTCTTTCTTGAAGGGAGATATCATATGGCCAGCATGGTACCCATTGACTAAGACTGCCAATGTCTACTTTGGACCTCTCCTCTCATCCAACTACTGCTGCATAGCAAACTTCTGAACAGTCTTAGAGAGTCCACTCTCAGCTGCTGGGGACATGGAGCTGAGCACAGCTATTCTCTGCTTATGTCCACTCTACATTCAATGATGTCATACATGCATTGAGTGCAGAGAAGATAGCAAAGACATCATTGTGGGAACAGGATGGATCTGTATGTGAGTACCCAGGGAAAAGGCTAAGATTCAGAACCCTGATGAGGATGAGAACTGATCATCACTTATTTTTCTTTGTGGGGCACCATCACTTAAATTTTATTCTGAGCCTGGCTTTCCATGTAATCAAAGAAGAGGAAAATAAAACTGTTTCCCTCCATTTGGAAGAAAAGAAATGGAAAAGAAAGAAGAGAGTGGGAAGGGGGAGGGGAGAAGGGAAGCAGGGGAGAAATGGAGAACGGGAAGGGAGAGAAAGGGAATGGGGAGGAAGAGAAAAAGAAGAGAGATGTGAAGGGAGAGAGGAGAAGGAGGTAGGAAATGAAACAAGGGGGAGGACCTTACTCTAGGGAAAGGAGGGGAGCCTTGTAAGCCCTGGCTGTATGGATCCATGCGGCTCAGCTCTTCCTGCCTCCTGCCCTTGGCCTTTAGTGCCCCAGCTGTTTGCAGCAGAATGTCCTGGGGAGGAGTAAAGCAGACTCAAATGAAGGCCATGCTATTCCTCCTTGTACATGGAGCCATTGTCACCCCTGACCAAGAGGTTTGATGGTAGTTTGAGATCTTCTGCGCCAGCACCAACTCTGGGTACTGTTCTGTTTGCGAGGTCTGTCTGGGGCTTCCTGAGAGATAAGGATGAAGGCAATAAGAGAAGAGAAAGCTGATTTCCAAGCCTAGTGCCTTCCTGCCCAGACAGGAACAGAGGAAGGCTTTCCAGATAGCCACAGAGACACTAACTTTGGCATACCTTTGCAAATTGAGAACATTGATCTAAGTTCCTAGTCCCAGAACAAGGAGCAGTAGAAGAGGCCCTAGCAGAGAGTGTGGGCCAGAGTAGAACCAACATGGGACCCAGCCTACTGTCACCTGTTCTACCTACAGCCTAGGAGTAAAAGCGGTGGACACAGAAAATCTCCGCAGAGCCTCCCAGTCTACTCAGAGGTGTAAATGAGTCCAACTGGGGAAAAGAGCCCCCATCCCCTGACCTGTGTGTGTGTGTATTGGGGGTATTAGAAAGCATCACTTTGACATAGACAGCTAACACAGACAACTTCAGCGTGGCCCCTTGGGAGCCTAGGGTGTAAATGACCCAGCTGCACCAAGGAGTATGTAGACTTAGACTCCAGACTCAGTGCCCAGCGGCTGAGGACAGCCCTGTAAGACAGCTGTCTAGACATTTGCAAAGTTCATTACCTGTAGCAAGGCATCTCTGCCTGAGCAGAGCTGAACTCAGGAGAGCACAGACACTGACTATTGGACTCACAAGCTCACTGATGTCAGGGCAGGATGTCCCAGAGTAAAGGAACTTAGGAAACCTGCCTAGTACTAGCTCTCCACTACACACCTGAACTGGTGGAGTCCACAGAGAGTAGGAGTCGGGAAGGTGGTCAGGATGTGAATGTGCTATTTCTAAGGATGAACTTGTATGTACAACTAATTTGTATTGTTTTTTATTTCTTTAGTTAGTTTTAGACACTATCTTATCTACCTTGGCTATCCTCAATCTAGCTATGTAGCCAAGATTAACTTTGAACTTCTGATTTTCCTGCATCATCCTCATCCCAAGTGTGAGTGCTGGGGATACACATGTGCACCACCATGCTCAGCAAATAACCTAAAAATAATTGACCAACATATAAAGAAAGCTTCCTGATGCTTTTCTAATCTGGAATTTTTCCAGAAGTTTCTGGTGCTTTTCTAATCTGGAATTTTGGCAAGTCTGCTTTATTTGGCAAAGATGCTTAGATACCCAAGACTGGAGAAGCAGGATGGATTTGTAATCTTGAATGACAATGTGCTAACTGGAGTGGAAGAGTTAAGTGTATTCTCCCCTCATCCCTGAGTTTACACCTATAAAGAGATTCATCACCCCTGACCTGAAGGATGTGGTTTGGTTCTCTGGGTAAGAAAGATGACTTCTCATTGAAATGCACACACTGAGTGGAACTTAGGAACAGAAACACCTGCTCATTGCTGTCTACATTTCTGCTCTCCCTGCCTCCAGGCCCTGGGCAACAAGATAAGAAGGTGGGGGGTGGGGAGGTGGCTCCTGCAGCGGATGACGGAGAAGGAATTAGCAGTTGTGGTCCTGAAGACTGAGAAACCCCAAACTACAGAACTTCCACACCAAGCATAGATCCCTGTCTAGAGAAGAAGACATGGGACATGGAAGCCACCAGGAGTGGCATGTAAAGTTTAGCTTAGCTGCTCTGTAAAGCATGTTTCCTATGCAACTAGGTTTTGTTTTTCTGCTGCGAGTGTCTCCTCAGTTCTAAACAATGCATTTTCATATGTAAATTCTACCAGCAAGAAGAAAAGAAATCACATTGGAAAACACATAAACCATAAACTCCTCGCATTTACTTTTTAAATTACATTTATTTATCTGAGCGAGGGGGATTTAAGGAGTATAACAGGCATATGGAGATCAGAGGGCAACTTGCAGAAGCTGAGTCTCTCTCCTTCCACAATGTGGACTCCAGGGATCGAACTCAGGTCCTTAGTCATGAGACTTAGCAGCATGCACCTTTACCCACTGAGCCGTCTCTCTGGCCCACATTGTGCGTGTAACGTTCAGGTGATGAGAATTTTGGTATCTTTTCTCACTTTGTGAGTTATGTCACTAGTCCAGGTTTCATCGGAGCGATGACACAGATACTCACCTCTGAAAGTTCTATGTGGTCCTGGGCTATCACTCAGCCAATTTGGATTCTGAAAATGTCCCTGAGTCTCCAGTCCCTTTTTGTTACAAATGGACTTAATTAATTAAGAATGGACTTAGCATCTGGAATCTGCTTACTTCTCCAGATGTGCCTATGTGATTTCAGGATTCTTACAACACAGCAAAAAAAGAAACAGAAGAGCTACAAGCTATGGCCAAAAAGAGGTCAAAAAGTCTCAGAGTGTGAGAGGGGCTCCCCTGCCATTGCCAAAGGGGCTGCAGATTGAATGTGAGACTGAATCCCGGAGCCAGAACAGCCCTGGAAAGCAGCCGGCTCACAGGCAGCAAAGAATAGAAATCTAATGCCATTAGGGTGAGGAGCTGAACATAACCAGTGTTTGTAAACTTGGCTAAGGGCACCAGGATCCAGGTGAGAATCAGCCCAGCTTGATTTCAGCCTTGTGAGACCCAGCAGGGGACCCAGACTCACACTCTGCACTTGTGACCCATGGACACATGGAACAATCAGTAGGTGGAGGTCCAAGTAGGTCATGAATAACATACCCCTTTGAAACCCAGAGGCCAGCGCTCACTGCCAATTTGGACCACAATCAGTTGTCACTTGTGCAAACCTGCCTGCCTGAATGTACCAGTTAAAAGCTCTAACTCTGCTTCTCACCCAGGCAGGTGCAGCAGCTCACCCAGACAGCTCTGCTGATCGGGTGGGGGTTGGTTTGGGTCCAACTGGCTGAGGTTCTGCTGAGGTCTGTGTGGATCTCATTTCTTGAGAGCAGCAGAATGCATGCTTCTCTTGGCAGTGGCAGAGCTGAGGGGCTGGCCCAACTGCAGAATAGTTAGGACTCTGCTGTATCCACTGACCCAAATGAGGCAGGTAACCAAGGGAAGAGCATGGCAAGGGGCACAGTGGAGCGCCACTGACCGGTGACAGTAGCTGTGACAAAAGCTGAAAAAAAAAGTCTGGGTTTCTGTTGTCAGTGGTGCCAGAGCCTTGGGAAGAGGATACATTAAATTCCCTACAGTGTCCCTGGAGCAAGCATAGGTTTTGAGACTGCCCATCTGCCCTACTGAGGCTGCACCTCTCAACCAAGGCATGGCAGGCACTCCTGCTGGACCATATTTCTGCCTTTTGCCTGAGAGGGATCAAGGGAAGGGAGAGGTGGGGGGGGGGAAGGGAAGGAGGGGGGAGAAAGGGAGGGAAAAGAGGGTACAAAGCGGACAGTGAGTGAGCTTCAGGACAGGATTGGTGGCAACAGAAGGCAGCTGTGGGCAGGGACTAAGCTTCCCAGTGGTTTTCTAACTCTCTGTCCCGGCTACTGGGAAGTCACCTTCAGTCCTAGGAACTTCCCAGTGATGACCGCCTCTGCTAAGGAGCACCAGGAACAAATCCTACCTGCATCTGCACTGATGGGAAGGTGAACCTTGTGATTAGAAAAGGGGAAGGGTAGATCTTAAGTGTTGTCTTGTGGCTGAGTTTATTAACCAGGCATGCCCACATGAGAAGGCCTCAAACACTGCCGGCAAGGTTACCAGGGCCCCTATATAAGCACCCTGTCTGACACTTTTGCACAACTATGGCTCTTGGATCCCTCTATATACACCTCCTCCTTCCACTAGATCTGATCTGGTCCTTAAACACAAGGGTGATGTCACAACTTTCCTGAACCTGATGCACTATTCCAGGGAATTGACCCTAAGGGTGATTTAGAATATAGGGTATCCAGTGTCTTCTTGACAGCTGGGTGGTCTGGGGGAAACTGCCTTCCAGAAAATTCAGGGAAGCACTTCCATTCACTCCACCTGAAGACTCTCTGAGCTTGCATGGGACTTGCCCTCCTGCAGCAGGGAGTTGGAAGGATGTCTCCTAGGACTACACAGGGACAGCTAAGAAGGCAGATCCCAGCTCCTGGTTGAGCCTCTCCCTCTGACCATGTCCTGAGTGAGGCATGTTCCTCTCCTGGGGCAGTCCAACCTTTCACAGTGGTCTTTTACTAATGATGACCCCTCAGGGGTTTAGTTTCCTCATCTATAAAATGGGATTATAGTAGCTACTCTACCAGGATCTTGCACCCTGGAGGCTCAGTGCATGCTCAGTGCTGGTTGGCACCCTGCTGCCCATCCCTATTTTGTTGTCATGGTTACCTGAGTCTGCCGCTCCTCTCCTAGGCTGCCTAGTGGGATGGTTGCAGCTTTCATGGTTTTGTTTTGTTAGATCCCTCTCTGTAGCTGTCCTCTCCCTTACTCTATCCCAAGGGACACCATTTAAGTCTATGTTTTAAGCAACAGAAAACCAACTCAACCTGTCTTAGACAAAGAAGAATATTTCTGTAGACTCATGCATCAGAAAGCTGACATCAGAAAGACTACAGCCAGGAGGGATTTAAGCAATTTCATCAACAGCTTGTCTGTATCCTTTGGGGCTATCTACCTTATCCTGTCTTAACCAAGTGGCCTAGCAGCTCTGAGAAATCCTTCTTGGTACCCAAGTGACTATTATAGCATCAAAGCATACACTCTCATTTCTCACTATATAAGAAAAGTGGGGTGTGACTTCTCTGGAAGTTTCCATGTGAGGGTTGAGGGAGATGACATTTTCCTCTTATCCAGAAGCCCTCAAGATGAACACTCAGAGCCAGGCCCATGGTAGCACATGGATTTAATCCCAGCACTTGAGAGACAGAGGCAGGCTGGAGTTCAAAGCCATCCTGGTCTACAGAGTGGGTTCCAGAATAGGCAGGGCTACACAGAGAAACCCAGTCTTTAAAAAAACCAAAGAATAAAAAAAGAAAAGAAAGAAACCCTGAGACTCAGACAGCTGTGAACTCCTACAGAAATCAACCAGGACCCAGAGAGGCCACCAACTCTTCAGCCTACAGGAATGAGCAGAGGAAGTGATTTCACCACAGGATAATAGAGTCAGGTACACTGCAGAAGATCCAGCTTGTAAGGGCTGCACTGTTGCCATCTCCAGGGTTGCCGCCTATTGCTCTCAAGGAACTTACAAGAAATGGTTGTCTCTCAAAAGAGAGATGATTTTCTTGACAGGTCAGCTTCTGTGGAGAATTGGTCGGGTGAAGAACTGTCCCCAAACAAAAGGATTTGGATGACAAGATGCATCCATGTAGCAGGTCATCCTATGAAAGGAAAAAGATTATAAAATGGGAGGCCCAGACGTTTGTCTCAGCCTCCTTCCAGTATTATAATTCAGCTATTTAATTTCACCATAGGAAATACTGTGAGAGGTCTTTAGTCTTCTCATAAGAGAGACACTCCCCTGGGTCTGGATGCTCAGGTCTCCTCATGGAATGGGAACAGGAGGGATATACATAGAATAGCATTTCTTTTCTACAGATCTTTCTCTCCTCTCTGACTTAATGCCAAAGAGTCTGATGACCAAATCCCAGCGAAGAGTAGTGCCCCCTTCCAGGTAGAACAAGCCTCAACAGTTTCCTTATCACATGCTGGGGGGGGAGGGAAGCAAATGTTCACTGGCCTGAGTGAACATTTTAGCTGCTAGATTTTGAATATTTGTTCATAACAACTCATGATGCTTGTGGTGAGCAGGTCAAAGGACTTCCTTGAACCACAAAATTCTGCTTCAAAAGACCTTAATGGGCCATCAGCATTGAGAAGGGCCCTCAGTCTGTGATGCTGCAATTCACTCTGTTTAAGGAATCTATCAGGGTCCAGGTGGGGAGCATGTTTATTCTAAATCATACCTTATTAAATGTGGGCTGGGGATGTCTCAGCAGTTAAGAGCACTTGTTGGTCTTGTAGAATTTCCAGATGTAATTCCTAGTCCCCATGCATTCACAACAATATACAGCTTGAGTTCAAGGGGATCCAATGTGCTGACTTCTGCAGAGCACCAGGAAAGCACATGGTTACCAGACATATATATATGCAGACAAAACAGTCATATACATTAAAAAAAAATCTTTAAAATTGTGGTGGTTTGAAAGAAAATGGCCTCCAAAGGGAGTGGCATCAGTAGGAGGTTTGGCCTTGTTGGAGGAAATGTGTCAATGTTGGAAGGGCGTTGAGGTCTCTTCTGCTCCAAGCCTCTCTCAATATGACTTTCAGTTGACTTCCTGTTATCTGTAAGATACAGTACTTTCAGCTCCAGTACCAAGTCCGCCTATACACCACCATGCTTCCTTCCTATGGTGATGATAATAAATTGAACCTCTAAAATTGTCAGTGAGCCACCACAATTAAATGTTTTCTTGTCATGGTCCTGGTGTCTCTGCATAGCAATAAAGACTCTAATAAAGACAGAAGTTGGTACTAGGATCAGAGTATTTCTATGAAAGGCCTGACCATGTTTTCATTTGGAGTAATATGGACATCGGTACTTTGGGTTAGGAAAAAAGTAGAATGCTTTAAGCACTGCTGAATGGGCCATTCTAATAGGAACATGAAAGACAGTGGGATTGAGTGTGACTTGTTGGACTGTGAGGGCCTCACTCAAGACATTTCAAAGGAGAATTTTAGTATATTGCCTAGAAATCATTTTTGTGATATTTTGGTAAAGAAAGTGACTGCCTTTTGCCCTTGTCCAAGGAATCTGCTTGAGAATAAAGAGAAGAGATCTGGATTAATTCCATTGGCACAAGACATCTCAAAACAGCCTAGTATAGACTCTGTCATGTGATTTTTAGTGGTAGCTCTAATGAAGACTTATAATGAAAAGGAACAAGCTGAGCTGGGTAAATTACAAAATATAAGTTTGGAGAAGAAAAAGAGCATCAGAAAGTGGAAGGGAGCTAAATCCTGTATCCAAGGAGATAAAGCGATTAAGAAATGGGGGTAAAAAGGGAGTGGTGACTCAGGGAAATAGTCTACCTAGACAGGGAGGGGTAAGATCCCACCTAGGTAAGTTTCCACCTTGTGAAAAGGAACTAAAGAAAAGCTTAGGGCCAAGTGTGGTGGGACACACCTTTAATTCCAGCACTGGGAAGACAGAGGCTGGCAGATCTCTGAGTTTGAGAACAGCTTCGCATATAGAACAAGCTCAAGAACAGCCAAGCTTAGGCAGTAAAAGAAAACAGAAAGCTGGTGGAGATGTAATTAAACACGGAGGTCATGTTTCAGCCCCAGGAAGCAGCAAAACTTGGCAGCTTTGACCACGTGGTTCTGGTTTTAGAGTTAAAAATAGAAGAAAGAAGTTATGAAATAAAGCCACTGAGGCCAGGTATCTGTCAAGAGTGTCCCTGAATGGGGACTCACTGAGGCCATTGTGTGAAGTTGCCAAGTTGAAGCCTGGATTGCCTTAGAGATGCTATAATCATGGGATACTCACTGAAGAAAGCTGCTAACAGGAAGTAGAACAAGTCCAAGAGAAAAAAAAGTGTGTTGTAGTCAACAAAGCTGAAAGGAATTGGAGATGTAGAGTTTGGACATTGCCCAGATGATTTTTGGTCTTGCTTTGGTCCAGCATTTCCTCATTATGCTCCCTTCCATATGTTTTGGGTAGGTAACATATATTTTGTGCCATTATATGTTGGAAGTATGTGATCTGCTTTTTCATTTTAATTTTATAGGGGATTATAGTTAAGAGACTGTCATGAGTATCATAAGAGACTTTGGATTCTGAAACAAGTCTGGGACTGTTATAGACCACGGGGACTTTTGAAGTTGAACTGAATGCATTTTCTTTTTACATTAAGATATGGCTGTAAGCTTTTGGGGGCCAGGGAGTGGAATGTGGTGGTCTGAAAGAAAGTGGTCCCAAAGGGAGTGGTAGTAGAGGTGTAGCCTTGTTGGAGGAAGTGTGTCACTGTGGGGACAGGCTTTGAGGTCTCTTTTGCTCAAGCTTCCCTCAGTGTGACTTTCTGTTGCCTGCAAGATTAGCACTTTCAGCTCCCGCCCCAGATCTGCTTGCACACTGCCATGCTCCTTGTCATGAAGATAATAGACTAAACCCCTGAAACGGTAAGCCTGCCCCAATTGAATGTTTTCTTTATAAGAGTTGTCCTGCTCATGGTATCTCTGCACAGCAATAGAAACCTTAACTAAGGCAAAAATTTTGTGGGAATTGTAGTGATAATGGAAAATTTGTTGATTCTGTGAATTTTCTTATAATGTGGGCATAGAGCCAAAGGCCAACACAGTACATTTAAAGGACAAAGCAGGCTGGTGAGATGGCTCAGCAGGTAAGAGCACTTGCCATCATGTCTGTCCACCTATGCTTATCACCAGAACCCACATGGGAAAGAAGAGAACCAACTCCTGAAAGCTGTCCTCTGCTGAGCATAACACACATGTACCAGTCCTTATACACATCACACAGTACTAATCAGTAAATTAAAACAGCTAAAAGCCTGCTCTAACACAAGGAGGAGTCTAATAAAATAGAGTTTTTAGACAATAACTGCTTTAATACAGCCAAATACGACTGCAGCCCTACCCATATGCGGTGACTAGGAGCCAAGAGAGGAGCATAAGCATTTCTCCTTAAGGTTATCCAACTGAGGAGGCGGAATGAAGAGTCAGAAGTTATGCCATCACTCAGCAGAAATGAAGTGATGCCTCATCCCATAGTATCAATGGAGTTATTCGTCCACCCTTGCTAGCTAGTGGGACCCAGTGTACAGTCAGACATCCCATGCCACCTGGTAGCAATGACTGTTAACACCAAGAACCAAGATGGTTTCAAACAGAATAGAACATTACAACAAACAGATGCCAGCAACAGGTAGGGTTGGAAGCACTGTGTGGACCAAGCTGGCCAGCAGTGGTCTACATCGTCTGGAAGCCCCCAAGCCAGCTGTAAACCAACAACTGAAACTGATGGGAAAAAGGAAAGTCTTGGGAAAGAAAGAGAAGAATCACATGGAGGTTTTAGAAATAAATAATAACATAATTGCAATTAAAAAGCTTAATGACAGAACAAAGAAGCCAAAGAAAGAATTGAAAAACTAGAAAGAGGAACAGAGGGAGGAGGAGAAGGAGGAGGAGAAATTACTCAATTTAAAACAGAGAGAAAAATAGGGGTTTGAAAGTGAACAGAGCCAGGCATGGTGGTGTTTGCCTTTGACTGCAGCTTTCTGGAGGCAATGGCAAGTGGAACTCTACAAGTTCAAGGCCAACTTTGACTATATACCGAGTGCCAGGCCAGCCAAGGAAACATAGAAAGACTTTGTCTCAATAGAAAAGAAAACAAACCAAGAGAGTCTGAGGAATATGTGAAATTTTACAAAGAACCATTCTCATGGAAGAGCCAAGCGAATGGGAGATGACATAGGAAGACAAAAGAGAAGGACTAAAATGTACTCAGCAAGGTGATAATTAAAACTATCCAAGTTTGGCAAAATGCATAAGCCAAGAGATTCAAGAGGCTGGGCAACAGACTTCAGAAATCCACAATAATGTATATTCAACCCAACCCTGAAAACTAAGGAACAGGGGGTACATTCTGGAAGCAGGAGCAGAGGAGATGCCTTACTTGTGTGAAAAGGAGATCTATAGCTGAGGAATTCTCACCCAAAACCATGGGATCCTCAAGGAGCTTGCATAGGACACTTCAAACACAGTGGGGAGGAAGTGTTAACCAAGTCCTATACACAGGTTAAAAACTGTTCCTCAGCATTAAGAGATTAATGGGGACATTTCCTGATGGACACTGGGAAAAACTGCTGCCTGAACTCCAGCCTAAAAATACACCTAAAAGAAATTTTCTAACACACACACACACACACACACACAAATAATGAAAGAAGGGGTCCCAGAAGAAACAAAGAGCCCAACAGTTAACTCAAAATGGAATTCTAAAGAAGTATTCAAATAACCATATAAAAGCGGAGCAAGTGGAAGAAATATAAAACAAAAAAATAAATAAATAAATAAATAAAAAGAATAAACCAAAACTTGTGTGTTAGTTACTTCTTCTTTGCTGTGATGAAATGCCATGAAAAAGGAACTTAAGGAAGAGTTTGTTTTAGCTTACAGGTCTAGAGGGCTCAAGTCCATAATGACACACAAGCTGAGGGAGAAAGCTCACTGGTTACCTTTTATCAGCACACAGGAATCAGAAAGAGTGAGAAAGTGCAAGAGGGAGTGTAGTGAGATTATGTGTTACATTTTAAATAATTGTCCTGCCTATAGGTTTAATAAAAAGCTGATTGGCCAAAGGCAGACAGAAAGTGTGGGCGGGGCTACTAGATTAAGAAAAAAACTCTAGAAACATCTCAGAGGACAACACAGATTCCACAGAGTACTGGAGCTGCCAGGAGATGCAGAGGAAGGCTCTGAGAAAAGGTATTGAGCCGCATGGCTGAACAAGATGGGTTGAATTCAGATAAAGGAGTTAGCAAGTTATATGCCTGGACCCTAGGTCGATCAGCATAAAAATAATATAAGCCTGTATGTGATTATTTGAGGCTAAGTGGGGCTGAGAGTGGGACTGAACCTCTGAGACAAACCAGAAAGTTCAGCTCAGAAACCTAATATAACAAGGGAGAGATCAGGAAGCAGGTGAGGCTCTGAACTCTCAAGGCCTGCCCACGTGACATACTCCCCCAAGAAGGCTTCACCTCCTAAAGTCTTCCTAAGCACCCCAAACAGTGCCACCAACTGGAAGCTAAATGCTAAAATTCATGAACTTTTAAGAGATATTTCTCAATCAAACCATAAAAAGCAATGTATCAAAACTACATTAAAAGGTAGATATTCTGAATCCACAAATAAAAACAAATAAGTATAATAGATTTTTTTTCTTTTTGATGATTTAACTATACACTGTGCTTAAGAAACACACTCCAACCAGATATGATAGATTCATGCTTGTAATCCTAGCACTCAGGAGACTGAAGAAGAATCATTAAGTTCAAGGGCAGCCCAGTCTACATAGCAAGCTCTAAGCCAGCCAAGGGCTGCATGGGGGAGACACTATTTCCAACAAAACAAAACTAAGAAACTGCCTTCAAATACAATAATATAGGTAAGTTGGAAACAGAAAGACTCAAAAGGAGAACTCATATAGACAACAATTAAAAACAAAATTAGCTATATTAATATTATATAAAAATAGAATTTGGAGCAAAGATAATCACCAGGGCAAAAAGGAGTCATAAAAAGGCTAAGTGTATTCTCCTTAAAACAAAAAACAACCTAATAGACCCGAAAGAAAAAACAAAAATAAAAACACTATATCTAGCAATACAGTTGAAGATTTCAGTGCATTATCTCAAAGATTGGCAAAGCAATTAGAAAATCAGCAAGAAGAACTCAGCACACCATCACCAACAATTTGATACAATCATGACCTGATCAACATTTACTGAACATTCCAATTAATAATAACATTAGACACATACTTTCCAAGGATCTACAGAAGACCCCAGTATTGACAAAAAAAAATATAGCCCATGGAACAGACCTCAACAAAGAAACAAAGTCATGCAGAGGGTGTTCTCTAACCACAGTAGAAGTAAACATATAGATTTATTTGGTTCTTTGTGAAACAGGCATTTGCCATATACAGAGGCTTGAGCATATTATGATCTTCCTGCCTCAGCTTCTGAAGAAACTAGTATTACAGCTGTATACTACCATGCTCAGCTTTTAACTCGTGTTCAGTAACAGAAAAGCTTCCAACACTTGGAAGCACTGCAGGTTGATTCTACCACCTGATGAGTCAAAGAGAAAGTGAGAGAATAAAGCACAAACCTATTCCATACTACTGTGTTCTGAGACACAAGTAAGGCAGTGTCAGAAGGCAAGCCTAGCATTAAATTATATGCTAGAAATGGTGCTGGGAAAAATAGATTTTCACAAGGCCAAACACAAGACTTGAGTATGCCTCATACTTTATGCAAAACTTAGTGCAAAACACATTATAGGCTTATAAGTAAAATATTAACAAACAAAAACTAAGAATAATACAGAGGAGGCCAGTGAGATGCTTCATCAGGTAAATGTGCTTGATCTCCCAGCCCTACATGGTAGGAGAATACCAACTTCTGCAAATTGTCTTTTAACCTTATGTGTGTGCCATGTCACACACATAAGTACACACACATAATAAGTAAATAGATAGATAGATAGATAAATGTAATAAAGCTATTTAAAAAGAATACAGCAGAAGAGGAAATATTTGGAATCTAGGGTTTGTCAAAGAGTCCTTTAATTTAGTGGAAAAAACATACTTATACACTCACATATATACTTATATATACGTGTGTGTGTGTGTGTGTGTGTGTGTGTGTGTGTGTGTGTGTGTAACCTTAAAAAAGAAAACTTTTGCTTTGCAAAAGGCCTTGAGAAGTTGCCAAGCAGAGAGGAGAGGAGCTGCAGACTAGGAATAAAGGGCTGCAAATTACATGTTTGATAAAGATTTGATGGCTGGCACATGTGAGGATGTCTCAAACTCAACAGTACGAGAGAAAGTCATCTTAGAAGAAGTTGGGGAAAAAATGTGGAAAGATGCCTCAATGAAACACAGACTAATTAACCCCGTGTAAGGCTGTAAAATACATCACTACAGAGACTGGAGTTAAAGTCTAAGGGGCACCACTACACCTGTCTGAATAAGGAATGAAACTGTGAGGACACATTTCCACCCTCTCTAGGTGAGAATGTTAAATACTACGGCCACTCTGATAAAAAATGGTTTATTTTGGTTGTTTATTGCTTATTTTCTGAGGGCTTTCTACAGCTCAAGCTAGCCTCTGAACCTATCTCCAGCTTCCAAGTGCTGAGTTGCAGGCATGCACTGCCATCCCCAGCTAGAAAACAAGGTGTTTTGTTTTAGTTTTTTTTTTTTAACAGCTGAACATGCATTGCCTATACAACCTGCAAGTGAACATTGGAGTATTTATCCCTGAGAAATGATAACCACACAAAGCCTACTGACCAATACTGCTTCAATGCTGATCACAACATACAAACCAAGCCTGAGTGAGTCTCCAGTCTGTCAGACCCAGTGGGGGAAAACAGCAGAGTATGACACATAGGATGATTCCACTAGTATTGATTGTTTTATTGTTGTTTGTTGGTTTTTTTTTTTCATGCCAGGGATCCAACCAAGAGCTTGCACATCCTGGAGAAGGAACCACTGAGGTACATCTACAACCCTTTGTTTTGTGAAACAAAGTTTCATTCTGCAGCCTGAGCTGGCCTTCAACCCAAGATCCTCCTGCCTCCACCATCAAAATTCTAGGCATGGACCACCACATTCAGTGCTATAAATACATATAATTCATATAGTGCACACATATACCATAGTTTTCAGTATTCTTAAAGGAACAGAGTTATAGGAATGTGTAATTGTGCTGGTTAATTTCATATTGCTGTGATAAAATACCATGATCAAAACAGGTTTTAGAAGGGAAGATCTCTTTGGACCATGTTTCCAGAGGATAGGCGTCTATGATGACAGAGCAGAGGCGTGGTGGTGGCTGGAGCACGAAGCTGAGAGCTCACATTTTGAACCACAAGCAGCAAACAGACAGAGCAAACTGGGAATGATGGGAGCCTGTGGCTTTTCAAAGTTCACTCCCAAGTAGCATACTTCCTCCAGCAATGCCACACCTCCCCCAAAAGTGCTACCACCTGGGAACCAAGTGTTTGAGTGCCCTAGACTATGAGGGTTATCTTATTCAAAGAACCACAGTAATGCTTTAGTGGTCTCCAAGATTAAGAAAGGATGTAGACAGGAGATGGGCAAGAGGGATTTTATAGTGAGGAGACATTTCCCTTTTAACCCCATGTGTGTGGCTTGCTGGTCAGTGACTGTATTCTGGCTCTGCACAAGGTAGCTCTGCACAAGGTTGAAGAGGGTATGAGGGCTGTATTACTTCTCCCCTCTGTATATGAACCTGCAAGGATAGGAAAGAGATCAGGGTCTGGGGACATGGCTCAGTGGATAAAGCATTCAGCATACAAGTGTGGGTACCAGAGTTCTAATCAGGATCAGCAGCATAGACAGCCTAGCAGCCAGCTAGCTGTAATCCCAGCACCTGGGAGGCACAGACAGAGGATCCTTGGAGCAATTTGGATAGCTGAGCCAGCCAGAATTGGAGATCTCCAGATTGGGGAGAAATCCTACCCCAATAAAGAGGAGAGTAATTAAGAAAGACTCTTGATTTCAGCTTCAGGCCTTTTCATGAAGATTCACACATAAACATACGCATCTGCATATACACACACATGTACCCCTTCATAAGTACAGACATATATATGTGTGTGCATACCCACATATACACATATATGCATGCAAAAAATATAATGATGCTTGATGACAGATGTCATTCCTTTCTGAACCTTACATTGTGAACATTATTGTCAATCTATTACAGAAGAAAAGACTGGGGCTTCATGAGGACAGATATCTCTCCCAGGATCACAACCCACGACATTTAGTTGGGATTCTAATACTGGAATTATAACTCTAAGCCTCCCTCAGCCTCTACTGATCTTCACAGGAGGGGAGCCCCCTTCCCTGGCAGCCCTCTGCCCTTTGTGCCGCCTTTCTTGGTCTCTGCATTTAAGAATCTCAGCACTTTCTCTGTTCCTCCCCATCCACATGTCTCAGCATTTGTATGGTGCCAGTTCTCCTCTAGGACAGGATCTGGCTGTTCATAGTGTGTTCCTGGGAGCACCTGATGCCTGAGCTGAGTTCCCTAGGTGAGATATGAAGGAGACCAGTGTCAGAAGCCGTCACACAGCACCATATGACCCCCTGCCCATGAATGCCCAGAGCAGATGAGTCTGTGGAGATGGAAACCAGCTGTTGACCTGAGCTAGAGATGGCAGAGGCAGGTGAGTGCTGAGGTTCACATAGCGATAAGGAAACAATCAGGATTTACACCCCTGGTGGTTGTCTGCTTTGTAAAATAACTGATACACAAGCATGTGCTTTAAATGGTAACAAGCGGTCAACTTTATATTATTTCACCAGAAACAACAAAATGATAGCCTAGTCTTGGGTCCAGGGACAGAAGAATCCACGGAAGACCCGGCCTCCTGGTTGCTGTACATTGGGCAGCAACAGGAAGTGGAGCTTGTGGAGAAGGCTGAGGTGGCCACAAGCCCCAGGTCTTTCAGCTCCTGGGACAGCACTGAGCATCCTTAGCCACCTGCCTCACCTCATGAATCCCACTGGAAACCCAAACCTCACTGTCAGAGCTGGGCCTAGAAACTTGTCCACACGGAATTCTGGGCCAGCTCACTTGACATCACACTGTGGAGACTGATCAGGTTCAGCCAGGTGGATTTCAGAAGTCCTCAGCCTTCACTGAGATGAACCAGCTCCTCAGCCAGAAGGACAAGTCCAGCAGGAAAGGATCAAGGATCAAGGCCAGATAGCCAGCCTTGCACCAAGCCAGTGAACTAGCAGAGACCACAAGTTTGTGTGGGCTAAAATATTCTTACCCCAAGTTTGTAGCCACGAATCTGGGCTGGGACCTTGAGAGTGTTGCCTCTGTCTGAGCAGTTTCATTCTTTCTATGCAGGAGATGCTAGGAAAAGGAAAGAGGCCAGCTGTGGAGGCTGTCCTGCTGGGTGTACTGGCACCGCCAGCTCCTGGCTCAGGCTCTCTCACCCAGGCTGGGTTCCGAGGTTGAGGACAGCCTCCAGGCACCTGTGCAGGCAGTGTGAGCCAGGCAGTTCAGCTATCTGCAGAAACAGCACTTGGAGATTAACCTCTGCAGAAGTGTCCAGGAATCCCTTCCTAGCTGCTTTGTGGCTGGACTAGGGAGCTGCAAGGTAAGGTATCCAACCTACGTCCACTCAGCATTGATCCAGCCAGGCACCGGGAAGACTCGTCAGAAGGAGTTCCGCCAGGAGAAAAGGCAAAGGAAAATGACATACAGGTCTTAGCAGTACAGTCCCAAAAGTCACTGGAAGGCCTCATCAGAGATAGGGCAAGTGCCAAGGAGCTAGGCACAATGACACACATATATAGATAGGAACTCTGTGCTTGTCTGTCTGCCCCAGGTACATGCAAAGGACATGGGATAAATGGAAGCCATCAGACACTCCTGCAAACCATTCCAATGAGAGCTCACTCCATGTTGTCAGTCTCCACATCGTGGAGGAGATCTCAGGAACTCATGCCCAGAGGCTTGGTGAAAATTGTCAGATGTAATATTCAAGGTCTGCTCTGAAGAGTGCAGAAACTCGCAAGGACACATGCCACAAGAGGTGATCCGATCTGTCCCAGAATTGCTGCACTCAGCTCCCAGCATGGGCCAGTGATGGGGCCTGGCTGGTGGAAGTCATGGCTTCCCACTTGTTCCAATTTCACCTGACTGCTATGTAAAACACCCTAATCAAAGCCCCTTAGAGAAGAAAAGAATCTGTTTCTGGGTCACAGTTCATCACTGTGGGAGGGTCAGGGCAAATCTGAAGCAGTAATGCTGCTTGATGGCTCACTCACTCCCAGGTTCATGCTTAGCT